>VDFB02286384.1:0-41769 GCA_007258455.2 Sequoia sempervirens
GAAGGTAGGTGGGCATTGTAACACCAATTTGTAGCTCATTTCATCATTTAGCTTGTCGATGAAAATTTCTATCTCTTCCTTTTCAGGTATGAGATGAGAATATCTTGCAAATAACCTTCTCCATTTTTTCAAAAATATGAGGAATGATTCACCATTTTTCTATTTCAAGTTGTAAAGGTCTTTCATTGTTATATCATGTTGGATGTTATAAGAATATTGAGTGACGAACTTGTTAACCAACTCTTCAAAGGTGTTAATTGGTGGTGCAAGTTTGGAGAACCATTCAAGACATTGTCCACCTAGGCTATGTGGAAACAATCTCATCAAGTAAGTTTCTTTGTGTGCAAATTCAAGACTCATGGTTCTAAATTCCCTTACATGGTCTATTGGATCCGATTTAGCATTGTATTTATCATACTTTGGGAATTCACAATGTTTTGGAAAAGCAATCATGTTGATACTTTGATCAAACGGATATGGGAAAATGTCTTGTATCAAGTATCATTTTGAGGTTCCCCTTTGCATGTCAAGAATATTTTGTTGGATATTTTTCATTTGATGTTAAGGCAACCACTTGTTTTGTATCTTGTGAATCATTTTCAAGATTTTTGGGAGTTTCTTTCAATTTGTTAACATCAAAATTAGGTGTAATTTTAACACCTTAATTAGCCTACATTAAGAGGTATTTTTCCTCATTTCTTTCAAAAATATTTTCTAAGAACTTGTGGAAATTTGGGTCTTGTTCAACATGTTGAACGTCTTCCTTAGTTATTTCTTCACTTTCACTATTTTGGGTTCCATGGAAAGGATTCTCTTCAAGTTTGGCTAGGGTTTTTTGAGTTTCAATGTTTAGAGTTGTGATGTGAGTTTTGATGTTTTGAGTTTCAATGTTTGGAGTTTCAAGTTCTTTTTCTTTGAGTTTTTTCTTTTGTAATCTTGTTTGAATGGGCATACAAGTGTTACACTTTGACTAAACTTTGACCTTTGTTTGGAAGAAGGTGAAGGATGAAAACTAAGTCAAATAGAATGAAAAATTCTATTGATGAGACTAAGTTTAATTTGATTATAAAGCTTTGTTTCACGATGAGAGGATGATAAATCTTGATGATGAAATGTGGCTTGACAATCACGGATATGATAATTTTGATTATTTAGGCACTTTGAGATGTTATATCTTGATTTAGTTTAAAGAATTCCACTTGTAGAGGTCAATTTTTACAAGTTTAGACTCTGGTATTTGAGGAATGATCCTAGGCTAAAAAGATTCTGAATTCTAGTTCAAACTGTGAAACATGGGATAAATTTAGCTCTCGGGTTTTTCATTTGTTGGATGTGCTAAAATAGAGCCTGGATGCACTAAAATATTTGATAGACACACTATAAAAGAGAATTAATGTGTCAAAAGATTGCACAGACATGGTATAACAGTGAATGGATGTGTTAGAAGACTACTGAGACATGCTATTACAGTGAATGGATGCACTACAAGATTACACAAATGCGCTATAACAATATATGGATTCGCTACAAGATTTCACAGACACACTATGACAGTGACTGGATGTGATGCAAGACTGCTCAGATGCACTATAATAGTATATGGATGCATTGTAAGATTGCACAGACACGCTAGAAAAGAAAATGAAAGTGTTGGAATAGAGGATGAATATGCTATTCTGGAAATTTTCAATGTTTTGGATAGTTTTTCTGGTTTTTTTAATCCACAAATCCGAATGTTTTCAAGGTATGATTAGATGGACAATGATATTTTCTTGGTTTCTAGTTTGTAAGTTATGAGAATCAAGTGTTTAAATGGATGATTTTTGAATTATGGCTTCAAACATAGTAGCAAGTTGTCAAACAATTGTGTCAAGCCTAGTAACTAAACATTGAGATTGTATTCAAGAATCTTGTTTGATTCCTTCAATTTCCATTGGTATAACACAAGAGAAGACAAATAAATTACTTTTCTATTCTCAAGGGTCACTTAAAATACCACAACCCACATTTTAGAACTATGTCAACTCACACAGCCTTGTCACCCCCTAGGGGGCGCCTGTGTTTTTTCCTTTCTCGAGTCTTAACCAAAGTTGAATCCTCCACTTTTGGCCAGGGTCTCTGATAATTATATGGTGGGTATCTTGGGGGTAGATTCTTCCCTCCCCTTACACTGTGATATAGAAAGTGTTCAGAAACTGACTTGGTTGGCTTCTACTATGGTTCATAATAAGGGTTTTTGTTCAGTGTGGCAATAGATGAACTCACTTAGGAGACCTCCCATCCTTTAGAACAAAGGCTTTGGGGATGGTTATCTTGCACACTACCATCAAATTGTATACTTTCCCCGAATTCACTTTTGATTATAGTGGGTTGGAAAACTTGGCTTTAGTTGTTCCCACTTAGGTCATTCATGTAGGGTGAGTACTTTTTCCCACAACAACAAGCCTTCTAAAGGTGTTAATAAAGCATATATAGTGAGTCTGGCATTTTGGTCACCCAGTTAAGGGGAGAGCATAGGCCTATCCCTTCAAACACGAAAGAAAAGGGGTTCTTTAACCTTCTAATTAAGCTAGATGCCTATCTTAATAAAAAATAAAGCATTAAATAACTCCATCCCCTGCATAAATCATTAGTAGTTGCACAAATTTATCTTTGACCGACATATCATCCACCTGCAAGTAGAAAACATCAATTAGTTCTTGAGGTTTTTAAGATTTCACCAATTTAAACAGACACGCTATAACAGTCATCCTATGCACTGAATGATTACTCCCATGCGCTATAATAACTATCCAATGCATTATAAGAACTCATGAGTGCACTAAAAGAACAACTCAATGTGCTATAACAAAGATTGAATGTGATAAAGTGTTACACAGATGCACGAAAAGACTCCCTGTATGCGCCAAAACAATCTCTCTATGTGCCAGAAGAAATATTGTATGTGTCGTAATACAAATTGAATGCACTAAAGGATTTGTCACATACACTATAAGATCTCACGATTGTGCCAACAAAAGCTCACATCTAGAACCTGCGAAATAACTTTTCTAGAAATTGTTAAAATGGGGTCTAGCCCCACGATGAGTGCCAATTTATGTATGTGTGAAATGTGGGAATTAGTAATAAACACACAAGCTCAATTAGACATATTACATTAAAGATTTGAAACAGAAAATAATCTATTTGCATAAAAAAAAATCTCTAAAAATGTTCCATTGTTCTCTATTCTCAAGGATTCATTAAATCATTTTGGCTCTCAAATTTTGTATGTGCACTATGATTGTTAGAATGACAACTTGAGAAACAAGATGCTATTTAAAATGCAAGAAATCTAAATTCTTACATGATATTGCATGATGCAAATGAAAATGGTGATATTGACAAATGGATAATGATACTAAATTATGTGATACAAATGTTGCACAAAAAGCTACAATGATTCTGCATATGCTTAAATATTAACCATTGATATGGTAAACTAAAAATGCAATTGCAAACTAAAACATAATTCTAAGTTAAGCTACAATGATAAGCTACAATGATTCTGCATATCCTTAAATATTAACCATTGATATGATAAACTAAATATGCAATTGTAAACTAAAACATAATTCTAAGTCAATATGATGCTACAATGCAAACTTGTTATGTTGGTGTAATTAATTATTTAATTACACTTTAGGATAAGTTTACTTAGGTAATTATTTATTTCCTAGGATAATTATCATTTAATTCTTATCTTATTGAGCTATCTTTTGCTCAAGATAAGATTAGGGTTGCTTTTTCTTGCTTTATTGCATCATCGCCTTTTTGAAGGCTTTTATATTATTTGTAAAAACATTATTCTCAATAATCAATAATTATGATTTTTGCTTGCACAAGTTTTCTCTAAGAGTTTACAGAACTTCTCTTCATATTTGTTCTGAATATCTTCACATGTGATAGGTGATTGCTTGCAAGTGATTCTTGGGGACTGTGAAGTTGGTTTTTCAACTTCTACATGGTATCAAAGCTCCAGACCTGTCACTGCTTGTTCATGATCTAAAGATATTCTCTCACAGCATCTTTTTCTATGCAAGGGTTTCAAGTCAGATTGATTTTCTGTGGATCTAGGGGTATCCAAAATTTTGGAGCACTTTGGGCTTGAACGGATGTCGCCATCGCGATCAGAGCGTCCAAAAACCCAAGAAATGCCTTTCGTTTCGTTGATTTAGATGAAAGTTGAAAAAAAGGAAAAAGAGCCCCAAAGGGCGTATGGCCCCGAGGGGCCGCGATCTTTGAAGCGGGGAAAAATTCAAAAAATCAAAAAAAAAAATTTAAAAAATGTAGTTCTTTTTACAAAAATCTGCACTGCCCGTTATAAATTTCCTCGCCACCACCCCACCACCTGGTGGCCTCCCACCGCTCCACCGCCACTGGCTTTTCTTGCCTGAGCTCCTCTCTCCATCGGGAGCACTCTCCTCAACCGCTCAGCTTGTCTTCAGCCCCCGAGGTCAGCCCGTGGTCGTATTGCAACCGAGAGCCAACCTTGCCAGCCCCCACCGGGCATTAAGCCCTTCAGCGCCCACCGGTGGTCACATTTGTGACCAGGGGCTGCGCTTAAGACCTCGGAGGACTTTATATGTATCGGCCAGTCATATGTACAACTAGGGCCAAAATATTTAGCCCCTGAGGGCCAGTTTTTTGCACCTGTTTAGGCTGGAGGTCTCATTTTTAGGCCTCTTTCATTTGCTTATAACTTTTGCAAATGGAGGTATTTTTTCAAAAACGAATAGTCGCCAGAAAGCTAATTTGATGACGGATCTGATGGTGGTGGTTTGATTTTTTGATTTTTCCGTTTTGGTGCCTTTTTCGCCTGTCAAAGCTGAAGTTGTTGTTTTCACTCCAAGAGGTGTAATTTTTGCATCCTGGCTCCATTTTTCGAAAACAAATAGGTGTTGGAAAGCTGGTTGCGCCCTCTTCTCAAATCTTAGACCTATTTTTGTATAATTTTTACCAGGTATCTGATTTATTTTTCAGAACTCAACTTTTATCTTTTGAGTTATTTTCTTGGGAAACATGCAATCAGGATTTTTTTAGATCCAAGAAGAATTTTTTTATTTGAGAGTATATTACTATTGTTTTCTATCATGGATTTACACAACATTGCACCCCTTACTCCATTCAACTATTTTGGTTGGAAAAAAAAATGGAGATTCACTTGAAACATAAAGGGTTGTATAGGGTAATCATGGGTACAGAAATTGAACCTACAGGTGCTATTGAAAAGAGAAAATGGTTTAATAGGTGTGATGAAGCTTATGGCACATTATGACTATCTCTTTCATTTGACCTCCTTTTCCACATTGAATATTGCACTACACTAAATGAGATATGGGATACTTTGGAGTCCTTGTTTGGGAAGCAAGATACTATGAGAGGTTTTTAGTTAGAGAATGAGCTTATTGGCTTAAATCCTAGGGATTTTGATAGCATCCAGGAGTTTTTCACCAAACTCAAGTCTCTTAGATTATAGTTGTCATAGTGTGGTGTTCAGAAAGAAGAATCTTAGTTGATATTGTCCATCCTTTCTAAGCTTGGACCTGATTATTCAATTTTTGTTTCTACCTTTTATGCCACTAGGGATGCACTTGGTACAAGATTCACTATGCCATCTCTTGATGACTTTGCTTCATCTCTCACTCGAGAGCAAGCTAAGTTAGCTAGCATGGGTATGGTGAAACCTTCTTCCTCTTCATAGGCACTTATTGCATCACAGGAGCCTAGAGATCATAAGGCTTCTACAGGAAAAGGCAAGGAACATAAACAAAAGGATTCTGAACCTCATGAGCAACAAAAGGAGTCCTCTTATTCATCCTCCTCTACTAAGTGGAAATCATTTAGGAAGGAGAAGTCTACGTGTGCATATTGCAAGAGGGAAGGACATGCAGAACACAATTGTTACAAGGACATTGATGAGTTGAAACATCTTCTTCAAAAACATCAGATTGATTTGCCTTCTAGGATGTCTGCATCATCTTCTTCTCCTCATTCTTCTTCTTCAGAGCAACATAACATAGGCATAGCTGGTTTACATACTTCATTAGATATGAAGGGACATGCTCTTTGTGCTTCTTCAGGTATTGGATTAGGGAGATGGCTTCTAGATTCAGAAGCATCTCATCATATGGCATCTTTGTAGTCTATGTTCACTTCCTTTGAGCCTTGCACTATGTCTCCCATTTTGATGGGAAACAACACTTACATGAGTGTTATAGGGAAGGGGTCTATAAGTTTTGGAGACCACTCCTTTCAGGATGTCTTGTGTGTCCCTCACTTGACACATAACCTTCTTTCCATCTATCAGATAACACATGGGGGCAATGGGAGATCTGAGGAGTTCACACCTGATTCGGTCATCATCAGAGACTTGGAGAGTAGAGCATTCATTGTTACTGGGATAGTGGATCACTCCTCTCGGTTGTATTCCTTCACTGATTTTGCTACTAGTGGTGCTTCTGTTCCTATAGTTGTTCCTCACACTTCGTGTGTGCATCATCATTCAGAGGAGAAATTTGGATTCTTGAACATTATTGTTCTCACTTTGGATCTTGTTCTCGAGCCTTCTGCTCCATCTCCTCCTCCTCCTGTTGCTTCTTTTGTTTCAGTCCAGCAGGATCCAGTTGATCATACATCTTTGGAGATTTCTATTGAGTCTTCATCTACTTTGGCTTCTTCATTTGTTGAGGTCACACCTGCTTCTGTGGAGACATCTTGGGCTACACCTATTCCACCTTTAGAGATTTCTTTCATTCGACCTCTTCCCTCTCACTTCTTTCTGGAGATGCAGTTTCTTCACTTCTTTTGGAGTTACTTCATTCTGGGGGGGATCTATGGTCTCTTTCTTCCTCTCTTATGGGGGGATTTTTTCATGTATCTTTTTGATGAATGGTGTCCTTGGGGGGTCTTATGGAGTCCTCCATTTTTCATCACTTAGGTAGTTTATTGCATTCTATTTTGGGGAGGAGTTTTGGTCCCATGTGGTTTTCTCCTTTACCCCATTTGATTTAGTTTGCATTGCATTTGTACATGAGTACCTGATCAGGCCTTGTTATCGAGACTCATTTTTGCATAATATCTGCTTCTCCCTAAGTTGCACTTATGGGGGGGTGTTGGTGTAATTAATTATATAATTACACTTTAGGATAAGTTTACTTAGGTAATTATTTATTTCCTAGGATAATTATCATTTAATTCTTATCTTATCTTATTGAGCTATCTTTTGCTCAAGATAAGATTAGGGTTGCTTTTTCCTGCTTTATTGCATCATCATCTTTTCGAAGGCTTTTGTATTATTTGTAAAAACATTATTCTCAATAATCAATAACTCTTATTTTTTCTTGCACAAGTTTTCTCTGAGAGTTTACAAAACTTCTCTTCATATTTGTTCTGAATATCTTCGCATGTGATAGGTGATTGCTTGCAGGTGATTCTTGGGGACTGTGAAGTTGGTTTTTCAACTTCTACATGTTAAATGCTAAAAAATGCTAACTATAAACTCCAAATGCTCCAATGCTCCAAAGCTTTTCCTGCATAATAAGTTTACTCAAATATGGGATGATAAATGTGGTAGCGAAGGGTTATATTTATAGTATTTCCAAAGAATCTTGTGAGGTGGCAGTGATCAACGGTCCAAATTTCAACATGTGAGATGGATGGTGGAGATGGAAGAATCTTGGAGGATGTTCCCTTGACCAAGGGAAACATGCCAAATGGATGAGAAGAATAAATTGTGTGAGAAATAAGCCATGTGTTAAAAGTTTGTTGTGGAATTTGTTGAAAATAAAGTAATTTAAATATTATTCATATTTAAATACATGTGACATTTGATGATGTGGCCAAAAAGTGTTGTGGACATGTGACTAAATTTGAATTTGAAATTATTCAAACTTAGTGAGAAGATATTTAATTAAACAAACTATTGGAATTTGTTTATTTAATTAAATTTAGAAGAATGTGGTTTAAGATGAAGAATTTACAAAGGTGTGAACTATATAAATAAATTTAGAATTTATTTATAAGTAGATGAAATAAAAGGGGTTATTAATTAAATAACTAGTATTTAATTAATTAATTGTCTTGACTGATTTTAGGTGAATACACATAATATTCAATTTCTCAACTAACTTTTAATTTACAGCTTTAGCTAAAAAGAAACAACTAATTGATTTCATATAACTGTAAATAAAAAAGATCAACAAATAACTTTTATTTGCTTTCATAAGGTAAGAACTTTAAATAAAGCTATTAAATAAACATGCTAAATATTTCAGTGAATTAAAGAGGGAGAGAGTGAGTACAAGAAAATACAACTTTGGTGGCTTCCTACTGGAATGCTACCAGAATCTTCTATATCCAAGGGAAAAAGGAATATCATCAAGGGATTTACCACCCATCCGAAGACCTACTCGCCTCTCGTGTTTCAACTAAAGAAACTCATCCCTTCATGAGGGTAATCAACAAGGATCATAATTAACATCATGCCTCTGAGCCTGGTGTCAAGGACCTATACCACCTGATCAATCCTTCACTATGGGTAACTCCAAACTAGAAAGATCACTTTGACTAGGGATATATTTGGTACTTGATAGTTGACAAATGCTAATCTAGCATAGTACCTTGGCCAAGGATTTTATCATTACTGGCACTATTGTGCTGTCAACACTCTCACCCTTGCTCGACATATACTATTTTATTTCTTTTATTTATTATAATTTATATTTTCAAAGACTCATCTTGCAACATGGGTTTCCAATCAAGGAAAGTTCATTCAGATTTACATAGATGAGAAGAAGATTATAAGGCTCAGACCAAAATTTCCTTTCAAGAAATCATAAGCATAATCCTTCTTACAAGGGAGAACACTTTAACTATTCTCTACTCAAGTTATTCTTAGTTTTGATTTTACTCTTCATTTTTCAAAAAATAATAACATGATTTGGTCAGATTCGAGTTCCAAGAAAGATTGAATAGGTTACAGAAAATAAGAAATAGAAATTGTAAATCACTCCTCTCGAATTGACTAAGAACAATTTATAAGGAGAGGGAGGGAAAGAGCTTTGACTTGGGTTCGAGAAAAAATAGAGCCAGTGCTAATTCGAAAGAAGCTCGACTAATAATGGTTATCAAATAAGAATAGGAAATAAGATTCAAATTAACAATACATTCCATTTTATGAAGAATCCATCAACAAAATCAGATTTCTAAACTAATTCTATCTAGAAAAGAATTTATTAATAAAACCTCTTATACAAGATAGTATCATTCTTGATTTAATGATATCGGAGCTAGGTAAACACATTACATTCTACCATATGTGCATGATTAAATGAACTGAAAACTTGTAGAAGCTCTAATTGGTATTTCCAAATGAAATGATAAAGTGACTCAAACTACAACACTCTCCCAAAGCTCAACCACAAATAATCCCAGGTCGACACCCTCTAGAGGATTTCAATTATGAAAAAGAATGATAGGATGAATAATTGAGAAGCCATAACAAATGTATGAAGGGTCAAGTAAGATACCAAGGCCAAGATTAGAAGAATGGTGTCACAGAAGAAAGAAGTAAAGAGCTCAATGAAAATGGATAGAAAAATATGGAGTTATCAAAAGAATGAAGTGTGTAAGAGAGGAAGAGACTGCTAGCCTTCAATGATAAAAAGAGAGTCCATTTGAAACCTTCCATCAGGACTTTTAGGAGCCAATGGCTACATGGCTTCCATCTTGGCCATTTCTATAGAGATACGATGAAAGTTGGTAGGGAAGCTACTCTATGTCATACCACCGACAACTTCTAGCTTATATTTAATTAATTTTAGAATTTAAACCTTACTTTTATTTTCATATTAAGATTTTTTGAATAAGAATTATAACTACTATGGTTAATTTAATATTTTATAACCATTGCAAAAATATATTCGAAGAATTGGTTTGCTCAACTTTCAAGAGGAGATTATTAACAAATATTTTAAACTGGCTTATTTAACAATAATTACTCATGGACAAGGCTATGAACTCAATACAACTATGTTACACTAACTCATGGTTTGATGATAAAATTGATCCTTGTTAGCCATGTCCTCTCCCTGATGATATTTCCCTTTCCCTTTGAGTGTTGACGATCCTACAACCACTTGACAAAAAGACTAGGTTTAGACAATTCATGACATGTGTATACATGTTTAAATATAATCTCATCATCATTATATACATTTTCGCATATAAAATAAAATCATTTACATTTACATTTTCAACATATAAAACAATTATTTATTCTCAATTTCACATTCACACGAAAAGAAGTTACTTGCCACTAACATAATGGTCATAATTCCATTTTCATAAACATGTTTAAGTTAGAGGGGATGTAACATACTCCTCCCCTTAAGAATCATCATCCCCAATGATTATTTATTTATAAATCCAAGTCTAAAATCATAATTTTATATAGATTCTTAATTTTTTTGAAACAAATATGGGAAATTCTGAAGGATTTCATCATAATCCTTGCAGGTGGCATTTTCCTCTGAATACTAGTCCCACTAGACCTTACATTGCACCACCTCACGGTTATGTAAGTGAAGCTTACATACCTCAAGCACTCAGAGTGGCTCTATTGTGATCAACCTAGGGTCCTGCACATGCAAAGAATTTGAGTCAATCATATGATCAAAGTTTGCATAATACTTATTAAGATAGGAAATACGAAACACATTGTGCAATCTAGAAAGAGTCGAAGGTAGAGAAATTTTGTATGCTACTAGATTGATAACTTCCATAAGTTCAAATGGTCCCACGTATCTTGGGGATAACTTAGAGGCCTTCCCAAATTTGATAGAAATTTTGTGGTTTCACTCGCAAGAGAACTTTCTCTCCCACCACAAAATTTTTTGGGGTTCGTATTGCATCAGTGTATCTTTTTTGTCAATCATTAGCTTACTTCAGCCTCTGTCTAATTAACCTTACCTATTCTTCCATTTCTTGAAGCATTTCAGGTCCTAAAATGATCTTATCCTCCATCCTGTTCCAACTGATAGGATTTTTGCACTTCTTGCCATACAGTGCTTCAAAAGGTGCCATTTTAATAGTTGATTGATACGAGTTGTTGTAAGAAAATTCTACCAAGGGTAATTATTCTTCACACTTATATTGCTGATCCATACAGTACATTCTAAGAAGGTCTTCTAAAATCTGATTTACCCTTTTTGTTTTACCATTTGTTTCAGGATGATAGGTTGTACTAATATTTAACTGAGTCCCCAAAGAAAAAATAACGTCTACAAAAGCATAGATGTCATTCTGGCATCTCTGTCCAAAATGATTTTTTTTGGTACTCCATGAAGATGAAATATTTCTTGTACAAACTTCTTTCATGCAATCACAGATGCCCCATCTATCAAATTTCCTAGTATAAAATGTGCCACTTTAGTGAGTCTATCCACTACTATTAATATAGAATTATGCATGTTCCTTATCATCGGTAGACCCTATATGAAATCCATACTAATGATTTTCCATTTCTAGTTTGGTACACTGTGGGGTTGTAGTAATCTTGTTGGGTGTTGATGTTCTACTTTAACCTTCTAAAATTTGAAACATCCTACAAAAAATTTGGCTACATCCTTCTTAGTCCCTTTACAAAATAATAGCGGTTTAACATTGGCTAACATCTTGGTTACCCCTAGATGACTTGAGTAAGGTGTGGTGTGTACTTCTTTCCATATCATTTTCCTTAACTTTGATGCATTTGGAATATACATCCTTCCCTTGAATCTCAAAATTCCATCTACTTCAATCTAAAAACCCTCATACTTAGGTTCTAGTGGATTTTTTCGAAGAGCTTCAAAAACTTGCAAGTAGAAGTCATCCTCATTTAATTTTTGTAGTACCTGAGTTCTAAAATCTATGTTGATTGACACCATGGAAGTTATATGCTTCCATTGAATTAATGCATCAATTACCTTTTTCTCCTTACCCTTGATGTAACTAAACTCAAAATCATAATCAAATATTAACTCCATCCACCTCCTTTGGCAATCATTTAAATTTGGCTGTGTAAATACATACTTCAAACCTTGATGATCCGATTTAAATTCAAAAGTATTTCCTAAAAAATAGTGTCATCATATTTTTAGGGCATGAACAATAGTTGCTAACTCAATATCATGTGGTACATATTTCTACTCATATTGTTTCAATTTCTAAGATTCCTAAGCCACTAATTTTCCTTCTTACATTAGCACTCCACCTAATCCATCTCCAAACACATCCATTATAACTACAAAATGGCCATTAGGGTCTGGTACAATCAGAATAGGTGCAGTCGTTAGTTTTTCCTTCAATGTATCAAACACTTCCTGACATTTCTCAATCCATTCAAATCTCTTTCCTTTTCTTTGAAGAGAAGTATTCTTAGAAATAAATTAACACTTGATGTATAAGCTCTTTTGGAAAACTTTGAATTACTTTCCAACTATACTTATTCCTTGAATGTTCTTCTATTATCTGATCAATAATTTGTTTCTCCACATTACCTCCATCCCATATTCACTTATGGAATTCCCACATCTTATTATTTCATCAATGACCTCTCAACTAAATGATTGAACAGGGTCCTTATTTACCTTTTTGATCCATCCCTTGAAATATTTTACTTCCATGTCATTTTGTCCTAGAGTTCGAGGATCACAATTTTGCTGAGATAACATGTCAATGAAGCTCTCATCTTTATCCACTAACTTCCTACATACTTCAATGACCTTTTAAATCCATTTATGCATTGTAATAGTGTCACTTTCCCAACTTAACTGTACTCTCCACTTCTCGAGCACCAAAAATTCTTGTTCTATGATCATCTTCTCACTTATCAATTCCTAGACATCCATATGAAAATTATCTTAATCTACACCCTTCTATATCATTTTTTTCTTGGCAAACTCAAAATTCACTCTCAAGTGTTCTAGACTTGTCAAGCCAACGGTATACTTCCTTACACTTCCCAATTTCCTCTCTTATTGATTCTTCACCTTGTCTCACCAGATGTTCTATCCATTCTTTGAACATGCTCAACTTGTGTCAGACCATTGTAATAGCATCTACCTATTCCTTGGACATCAACATTGGATTCTGCAACAATTCAATCTATGACTGATTAGATTGGGATAATGATCTAATGGAAATTTCTAGGAAAGCAACCCATTCTTTTAATTCCTTCTTTTGTTTTTTTTTATTCATTTGAGCAACAATAGTTTCTAAATTCATCTTCATCTCCTCTAACTCCTTTCCCCACGATGAAATTCCTACATTGTTCATTGTCACCTAGTAATCCCTAGCCATCATTTCATGCTTTCTCTTTTATCCTACAAGTGTAGCTATCTGAAGAGTTCTATGTCCATCTAAATTTCATTTAATATCGTGTCTAGTCTTTTCTCTAGCTCTATGCTTAGGAGTTTCCAGTTCTTGCATTAAACTTTTAAAATCTAGAGGCACCAATTCCACCTCCAATGTTGGAGCCAATTTCCTGACATATCATTTAGGCGCTTCTTCATTTTTTCATGACTCTTCAGTATTAACTCATTCCTGATGATTAGAGTGTTCAAGAACCTATAATCTCAATTCTCCAATGTTACGCATCACAAACTATGGATGTTTTACATTCTTTATCCCCAATGGCAAGGAATCTAGATTACCATGACTTGTCTCTATCTCTTTCTATCTGAGACCTATATTTTCTTGTCCTACCTCCTTATCAGCATCATTCCCCTAGGTAGAATTTTCCTATTGTCTTGAAACATCAATATTCTCATCATTCCTTTTTCTATTGCCCAATTTTTGTGAGGACATTGTAACTTTATCCATATCCTGAGTTTTTCCTAGTTCTCTAGAAGTTAGGGGTTGCTCAACAATCACTTCAGATCTTCCTTGTGAAGGTTGATCTTCATTTGTATGATTATCAATTATATCTTCTTCTTCATTAACAATATAAATATGGATTTTAATTGTATTGGCCCTCATTTCTCTCAGTGGTGACACCTCTTCCCTTACATTTATTTCCTTAGGGTTTCCTGTCTCTTGGGTGAGTGATCCTACCATAAATTCTTCTTCCTCTCTACCCTCAAGATGTGACCCTATATTAGGCACTTCTTCCACCATAGGCTCCATTATTATATTTCCTTTAGAATATTTTTCCTTAAATTGTCTCAACATAGTAGACCACTTTTCAAGTTGCTCTATAGCTTCTTCTTCATTTATTTTGGGATCTTCCCCTGTAACTATGGACGTCCCTCCCAATGTTTGTCTCATTGCCACTTTAATAACAAAAGGTAGAGAGGTTAAAATTTATGCTACATTTTGTAATGCAAACCTTTCCTTGACATGTACCTATGCTCTCATTCTTGATTCTTTGACAGTCAAGGTTTGATCTCTAGGATTTATAATGGAAGAAAATGCCACCTTTGTTGTTTCCACTACATTGGTTGGACTGGCCATAGTTTCTTTGCGTAGGCTAGTTGGCTATGATGCCATTGATATTCCTTGGCTCAAGGTATCATGGACTTCTTTTCTACCTTGCTCAGTTGTCTTAGTTTCAAAAACCTTCCTTTTCTTTTTAGCACCCCCACTATACCCTAATTCATTCACCAACTTTTTCTTTCTCTTAATATTACGTGGGTATGTGGGTGTGATCCCAACTTCCTTCATTATTCTAAGGTAACCATCAATCCAAGATTGAGTATATCTCAATACTTTCTTAGAAATTCCTTCAATGGTTATGACCTCCTTCTTTGTGTAGTCTGGGTTGGGATGGGTTCATCATAAACTTTTTCTAATTTGTAGCTAGATTTTTTACATCTCCATTGTCAACATCCATTTCTTCTAGAACACCATGAGTTCTAAAAACCTTTATTTCATCTAGTGATAACATCTGATATGACTGCTTTCTCACATCATGATCATCATCAAAATTATAAAAATAGTCATCTAAACTATAAACATGGGTATAATTATTGCTTATATTCTTGGCAAGACTATCCATTAGGTCATAATATTCCCACTAGAGTGTGAAGAACTCTAACCCATAGTGTTTTAACTCATTCTTGCACAACTTAGCATTTTAGGCCAAAATGCATTTATAATTCCCAATAGTGATAGTGAATTTCATAGACCCTTTCTTGTGTACTTGTGAAAAAATAGTATGAGATGGAAACACCTATCTTGGAAGTTCAAGCAACAACAATTTATCTATTAGGTATATGGGTAGCATGACAGGATAATCTATAAACCCTTCCACTCTGATGTAGATTTAAGTAGGAAACTATATAAACCAACATCCAACAACTCATAGGACATCTTGTGCTTCAAGAGATAGCTTCTTGGCTTTGTTCCCTTCCTTCAACCTTACTAGCTTCATAGAAAACACATCATTTACCCTTCAATAATGTTCCTGGTACTGGTGAATAGTAATCTAGGGAAAATTGTAATAAATCATATTATTTCCTTATTCTCTCCCCAAGGTACCTACTCTATTTAAACCTTGTATATTTTCCCTTGGTGAATAAACAAGAAAACTAAGAGGGGGGTGAATCAGTTGTATCAAATTAAAACATCAAAAAATTTCAACAGTAATCAAATCCATAAGAATTCATTAAATCCTTATTCTATTGTAGTGATTGATCATGAAATGTAGATAATATAAATTGAAACAACACCAAACACTAGAGAACACAATATTTACATGGAAACCCCAATAAGGGAAAAACCATGGTGAGGATTAGCTCACAATATAAGTAATTGTAAGACTGGTAAAAGGGATCACTGCCAAAATAGGACACATTGTTCAATAGGGTTCACATCCAAGGACCACTACCACAAAAAGAAAAGAAGATAGAAGAAAAATGTTACATAGAGAAAAAATTCTCAATGCAACAAGGAATCCACCATAAGGAATCTGCCATAATTACTCCAACACTCTTGCATCCTTGTTTGAAAGATTGTGGATGCCTTCAGCTCATTTCCTTCAGAAGTCCAACACTTTGAAGTTTTCCATTCTCTACTCAAATTCACATCTATACTTCTGTAATTTGCATCATATTCATCACTCGCATCTATATCACATTTATCTTGAGATCTTCCAACAACACCACTCTTATTTATATCATCCTCAACCTCGAAAATCTTCTACAAGGTTGGCAATACATCCTTCACATTTTCAATTTCAAATTAGGTCATCACCTAAACATTCCTGCAGTGGATAGGAATAAAGGAGACCCATATAAATCCTTACTTGGGATCCAACTATGTCCTAACACAACTCAACATGCTTCCACAAGCTTCACATGTAGTGTTAATAGTAGGTCAGCCATTGCCCATGCTAAACACCATAAAACTATTAAGCACATGCTTACCACTTGATCAAGATGAAATGCAGACCACACAAATATCTTTTACATGATCTAGAACAATCCAAAAACAACCTAAGATCCAAAAAATACTTCATCCAAACTTGCATCATAGAAATACTTCAATCTAGAACATTTGGTTAACCTTATATGCACACCAACACATGAAACACACACTATGCTACACCAAATCATGAAAATCCTTGAATACTAAAAGATACAATCAACATGAAAAACTTCATCCGCTCAACCTAAAATCAAATTGCAAAGAAATGCAAAGCAAATACATTTCTCCTAGACCATAACAACCACCACTAAAAACCTAGTTCACACATTGGTGAACATATCTCACTTTGTACAAAGATCCAAAAACCAAGACTTTGGATAAAGAAACTAATAACAACCTTGAGTGATGTATCAGATCTATGCAAGCATAGCATCAACACAAAAGAACTGCGGAGAACATCCCAGAGCATGTTTTGAACACTTGCACAACATTGTTTTCTTTATTTATCAAATTTTCTCAAAATCACGTGGAAACCAAGTACCAAAGACACCATCTTAGCACATTACTTCATTCAAACACATCTCTAGACACTACAACATAAGGATAACTCCATGAACTCATAATAACTCCTCAATATCTCAACTATACATGCACAAACTATAACAAACTATTTCTCTATTTTTCACAATTTTTTCAATATCCTTGACATCTTTATCATGCAACAACCTTCATCAAGATAGTTGACATCAATGACAACACCAAATTTTTGATATCAATGAAAAAATCCTTATACTTGCAAAAATATCCCCCTTTTTCATTGATGGCAACACATGATGTGAAAAACCATCAAAGACACAATAGCTCAGAACACACTCTATGTAGATAGACTTTTTCAAATGATTATTTCTCCCCCTCTAACATCAATGGCAAAGGATAAAATTATTTTGCATTATTCTCCCACTTTGACACTGAACCAAGATACTTTTTGTAAATAACCCCTTAGGAGTACACCCAACCAAATCAACAACTCTACACAATGACAACATACCTTACTACAATAATGGCACTACCTACTCCCCCTAAGAGGTAGCCACCAACATCAGTCTAGAAAATTAATGAATCCATAGATCTATTGGACTGATGCATCTAGTTCAAAGGAGGTGAAATAACCCCCAAATTCTCTTAGAGATACTCAAAAGTATCCTTAGGAATGTTGGTGTAATTAATTAATTAATTATTACACTAGCATAAGTTAACTTAGGTCTTACATTTAATCATTAAGTCCTAAGTTGCATTATTAGATGAATCATTTAATAAATAGGGAAATATTCCCTTTTTTAGTTTGTGGGATAAGAGTCCTTCTAGAACTTATCTCCTCATTTAATGATCATCACCATTAGGGTTCACATGTTGTCACATGTTGTTTGATCTTGACACATGGCAACATCTCATGCATATTAGGGTTTAGCTCATGCCTATATATTCAAGGCGTCTTGTACATTTGTAATATATCAAGATATCAAGATATCAATCAGATATCATATCATATCAATAGAATCTTTAATCAAGCATTCCATTGTTGCAACACTTCTTTTGTGGTTGATTATCTTTCATGGCTAAAGTCCTGCATTGAAGACTCTGGAGCTTCAGGGGCTGTGCAATTCATCATCTCAACATGGTATCAGAGCTAGTCCATTGAAACATCAACCCTTGATCAAGGAAGTTGGAATGCGAGATTCTTTGCAAGCTTAGGGTTTTATGTTGCAGGCTAGTTGGCTCTACCCGGGAGCCAAGCTGATTTCTAGTGCAGATCAGGCTCTCTCTGACCTCTCCATTGCGTCCAGAAGGCCTCAAAACCCATAGATCGCTTGTTCATTTGTCAAAATCGGAGACATATCATCCAGGAGCCTTTGAGGTATTATTTAGGGCTTGCATTTTTTGTACTATCCGTACATTTTTTCAAAAAAAAATCATCCCTGCAAGTCCTCCATCAAGGAAATTTTTTTTTAGAAAAATCAAAAAAATTTCTGGCTATATTTGGGCAATTTTTTCTATAGTTCCTGCATAAATTTCACTCTGCAGGGCGCCTGGCAATTAAAAATATCCGTCGACGTAATTATTTTTTCTGCGGCTATAGTTTTACACTGCCGGTCGGTATTCACATTTATATCGGCAATTTTTATTTAAATTTAAATTGCAACAAAAATTGCAATATTTAAATTTTGTTTTCTGCCGACCCTGACTGCTCCTCCCGTCACCCTGCATCATCGTCTGTCGGCTTCTATCAGCGCCCGTCCGTCGGCCATCATTCCAGCTCCCGGCGATCATTTATCCTCGCGCCGACTACCAGTCGTCCGCATCTCCTGGCTACCGGAGACTTCCCGCCGACCGGCTGTTCACTTCACTGTCGGCACCTGCTCTCTGGCCATCGACCAGCGCTGACCGCAGACTCCGACCGCTGAAGACTTAGCCCCCACCCTGGTCCTATCCGTGACCTATGGCTCTTGTATTCTGAGCGAGGGCTCCTCCGCTGGCTGCGACCATGACACCCCATTCCTCCGCTCTGATGCCGCCCATCAGGCGGTGAGATTTTTTTTTAATTACCGACAGCCCCTTGGTCATATCAGTGACCAGGGGCCGATTTTTTTTTAGCCCCAGGTGCTACCTTTTTGCGCCTAGTTAGCCAGTGTATCACCAAGTTGCAGTTTTTCTTCCAGAGGCCATATCTTCACGCCACGATATCAAAAGTTTGCAAACAAGATATCGACAGAAAGAGAATTCACAGCACTATCCAGTGGTGCCATCTATTTTGCAAGATTTTTCTGCTATTCTATATTTAAGTCAATTGAAGTCAACCCTCCCTTCTGGACTCCAACACACACATCTTCGCATCAGATTGTTGATTTTTGGTGATTCCAGCGGCATTCGAGAGATATTTCAGTGCAATTTTTTCATCAGTCCAGTCATCTTCTTTGGTTTCAGCTCTAGGTATCTTTTTTTTTATTTTTTGATTCTTGGACATCCTGAAGACTGAAGTAGAATTTGTTGATCTCGGAGGCATATTCTCAGTTGTATATCCATTTGGAAGTCTTCTATTTTCTGTTGAAGGTCAGTGTCTTTGTTTTTTGTGGAGAAATTTCATTATGGGGCTTGCATGTTCTCCTTTGACTATGTTGCACAAGGGTAACTATTCACAATGGCGAGATGGGATTTGCCACCATCTTCAATCACTTGATTTGTTGCCACATCTATTTGGTATAGTTCCTCGCCCAAGTGAAGGTATTCATGAACTTGCTTGGAGTTTCAGCAGGTACACTGTTTTGGAGATTCTTGAGATGCAAGTTGATTTCGATGTTTTGAATTCTATTGATCATTGTGATTGTCCTCACATTCTTTGGACAAAGCTTTGGGAGATCTATGGAGATTCAGTTTCTCCACCATTCCCCGATGATCATGCTTCAAAATGTCATTCTTCAAATCAGGTTCCCCATGATGCTATTGTTATGCAGGAAGTTGATTACCTTGATCTTTCTGAAGAGGTTGACAAGGTACCTTTCACTGCTTCTTCTTCATCAGAGACATTTGGTATCCCTTCACATTCAGTGATTCCTTGTCCAGAATCATTGATTGAGGCTTCCACTCTCATCATCACTCAGGACACATTCAGTTTTTTAGACTTACATGATGGCTTTGTTTCAGGTATCACCGACTTGGCCACTTCTACAAGTTTGGAGAACATTCTTGAGGGGGTATCACTCCTCTATTCAAATTTGGCTTTGGAGAGTTGTTTTGAGTCTCCTCATTCCTTTGTCTCAACCTTGATTGGGAATTCAGAGACTATCCTGGAGGCACTTGGTTTCTCTTCAGAGATTTCATATCCGAGACTTCTTCCCTGTCATTCCATTCAGGATTTGAGGTTTCTTCAGCATCCACCATTGGATTTACTTCTTCCTAGCAGAATATTTGTGGTTTGGACACCTTCATTGCTTCAGACTTCTTTCAGTGGTTTTGAGGACACTTCATTCAGGGGAGGCTATCAAGTCTCCATCACATTCATCATATCTCAGTCTTTGGATATTGTTCGACATCTATTTCTGCATCATCCTGGTTTGTCACCCTCTTCATTGTTTGGGACTATGGCATTTTCTTCATCAGGAAAGGAGACACTTGAGCAGAGTTCTGAGACATCATCAACATCCATCTTCATCCTTCCTTCCTTCAATTCCTATCCGAAATGGGAAGCATCTCTCCACTTGCAGTTGGTTTTGTTTCTTCTGAAAGGGAGACAAGTTGTTTGTTGGCATTGGATCTTGTTTTGTCTTTAGACACTTACCTTTCTTGTAGGTGATCTTATCTTCTGGGGGAGCTATTTAGTCTCTCTATTTCCTCCCTATGGGGGGGCTTTTGATTATATTGTATCCATGTGACGGATGGTGTACTTGGGGGGTATTTGGGAGTCCTCCATCCTTCCCATCCTATCTCACATTTCTGCATTTTCATCTCCTTTTTGGAGAGGGGATTTGTTCCCATTGGGTTTTTCCCTTTTTCTCCATTTGTGGGAGATTTTTTTGCATCTTCATGTACATGGGTACCTAACATGGCCTCATAGCCGGGACCCATCATCATCTTGCATAATCATTGCATTTTCCTCCCTAAGTTGCACTTATTTGGTGTAATTAATTAATTAATTATTACACTAGCATAAGTTAACTTAGGTCTTGCATTTAATCATTAAGTCCTAGTTAACTTAGGTCTTGCATTTAATCATTAAGTCCTAGGTTGCATTATTAGATAAATCATTTAATAAATAGGGAAATATTCCCTTTTTTAGTTTGTGGGATAAGAGTCCTTCTAGAACTTATATCCTCATTTAATGATCATCACCATTAGGGTTCACATGTTGTCACATGTTGTTTGATCTTGACACATGGCAACATCTCATGCATATTAGGGTTTAGCTCATGCCTATATATTCAAGGCATCTTGTACATTTGTAATATATCAAGATATCAAGATATCAATCAGATATCATATCATATCAATAGAATCTTTAATCAAGCATTCCATTGTTGCAACACTTCTTTTGTGGTTGATTATCTTTCATGGCTAAAGTCCTGCATTGAAGATTTCGGAGCTTCAGGGGCTGTGCAATTCATCATATCAACAAGGAAGATCCTTAGTGAATATGTTAGTAATATGATCCTTTGTAGGTACATATTCAAGCTTCACCTTATTCTCCATAACCTTCTCTCTCAAAAAGTGATACCTGATTGATATATGCTTTTTCCTTGAATGCATCATTGGATTATTTGAAATGTTAATTTTACTTGTATTATCAAAAAATATAGAAATAGGATCATAATACATTGCTCTTGTTGAAATGAACAAGACAACTAAGAGGTGGGGTGAATCATGTTGCAAGTATGAGTGAGTTTGGTGGTGTTGTCATTGATGTCAACACAATACAAGATGTTGTAGAGAAATGAATCAAATGATTGAAGGTTGTGCATGTATATTTGAGATGTTGTGAGTACATGGAGCTATCTTTATGATGTTACAGGTGTGTTGATATGATGAGTTGCCAAGTACTTTTGAGAAATAGTGAAGAAAGAGTTGTGTGTGTGTTGAGAATGTGGTCTGATTTGTGCTCCACATTTCTTCTATGTTGATCCTATGCTTGTGCAGGTCTGAAGTGTTGTTTATGGACATCCTTGGGTAATATATCCTGGATTATAGCTTCTGGTTTGATGGAGAGTGAAATTTGTGTTCACCAGTGTGTGAACTGGTCTGACAAAGTTGTTTGTTTGTGACTGGGAGAAATGTTTTTGCTCCACAGTCCTCCGCTGGTTTATTTCAGGTCTTGTGGATCTAGAAGATATCTTGCAATGGTTTTTTTGTATCCTATCAAAGGTGTTCATGGTTTGGTGCTCTAGAAGATAAGTTTTAGAGTTGTTGTGTGTATTTGTACAGTCTAGATGGACTGATGGAAAGTATTCTATGTATGAAGGTTGTTGCATTTGATGTGGATGAATATGAAGGAATATAAGATGTGTTCCATAGTATGGTGAAGCATGTTATGTGGTCCACATGTTATCTTCATGTTGAGAAAGTGTCTACTTCAAAGTTCATTTGTGTTTTCATTAGGTTTGGCTGACTTGGTGTTTACACAACATGTGAAGGATAAGTATCAATTGAGGAAGTGTATGACTAATCTAAGTAATTATTTTGGGTCTTGGTTAAGTGTTGGTTTGGTTTTCTCTCATTCTCTTCGACCATGGGAATGTTGAGTTGCTAGCCTAATTTGAATTTGTAATATGAAGTGTGTGTAGCCAACCTTGGAGAAAGTTTCTGAGGTTGAATATGGTATAAATATATGACAAGTTGAGTTGTTATGATTTGATTAAGATCACATGCCACGAGTTTGAGAAGCAAGATAGTGTGAAAGTGAATTGAGGCAGTAGTACTTTAATGTGCTAGACTCCTAAAAGCAGTGAGTTGATGGTGTCTACAATCTTCTTATTAAGGTTGTGGATGTGTGTAATCTATTGTGGTGGACTTTTCTTTTATCTTTTGTATCTATAGGTAGTGAGCCTCCCTTCTGGACAATGAGTCCTATTTATAGGCAGTGAGCCTTGTATCCAGATAGTGAGTCCTTCTTGGGTAGTGAGCCCTTTAGCAGTGAGCCTCCTTGTAATTGGTTTTGGAATTACTTTATAGTGTGAGTTAATCCTCACCATGGTTTTTCTCTTATTGGTTTTACCATGTAAATATGGTGTTTATTGTGTTGTTATTGCTTTATGTTATTGTCATTTCATGTTCATACTTAATAATATAATAAAGTGGATGTGAAGATAATAATTGTTTGAGATTTGTGTTTGAGATTGGTGACAACTAATTCACCCCCCTTCTCAGTTGTCTTGAGCCTTTCAACAAATCAATTGTATCTAATCACATTCACCATAGATCTTAAAAAAAATCACATCCACTTTAATCTATTATTAAGTATGAGCATGAAGTGTAGATAATAGAAAGAAAACACAAGAAACACCATATTTACATGGAAAACCCAATAAGTGAAAAACCACAACGAGGATTAACTCACAATATAAGAATAATTGCAAAACTATTTACAAAGAGGCTCACTACCCATGATAGGACTCACTGTCTAGATATAACTCACTATCTAAATGGGAGGCTCACTACCTATAGATACAAAAAGATAGAAAGAAGAATGTTACACAAAGAACATTATCTCAATGCAACAAAAGATCCACCACAACAACTTGCACACATCTGAAACCTTTATTGGTGGTGCATTTTTCTTGGGTAAGAAGTTGATTTCATGGTTAAGTAAGAAGCAAAATGCCATTTCTTTATCTATTGCAGAGGAAGAATACATTGTTGCTACTAACAGTTGTACTCAGGTATTGTGGATGAAGCAAATGTTGAAAGATATCAGAGTTTTGTATGATGATCCCATTGCTATATTCTATGATAATTCAAGTGCAATTAACATTTCTAAGAATCCAGTGTTGCATTCAAAGACCAAGCATATATCTATCAAGTTTCACTTTTTGAGAGAGAAGGTGAGTGAAAAGGAAGTTAGATTGGAGTATGTGCCTACTAAGGAACAAATTGTAGATATCTTTGCAAAGCCATTACCTAAGGATACTTTTGAGTATCTCAGAGGGAAGCTAGGGGTGATTACCCCTCCTAATTATAACTAATATGCATTGAATTGCATCAATCTGTGCATTTCATGGTCATATTTTGATTTGGATTGATGTTGCAATGGCTGCTACTCAGGGGGAGTAGTCAAATGTTCAGATATGTGGTTCAAAGCTTGTGTGGAGAAAAGATATATTTGTCATTGATGTCAAAGGAGGAGAAGAGTCATGTGAAAAAATATGAATTATTTGAGGAGAAGAGTCATGTGGGAGAAGAGTTGTTGAGGATAAAAGAGTCAGAACCTAAGGGGGAGTAATTGCTAAAGATAGTTGCATTGATGTTGTTTTTCACATCATGTGTTGCCATCAATGCCAAAGGGGGATATTTTTGGATGTTGTGGTTGTGTTACTGATATGTGGTTTTCATTGATGTCAACACTATTGGAATTAATGTCTTAGAGGCTGTATATGTTGAGGATATTAAGAAAATTGTATTAAAATAAGTTGCAAGTTGTCAGTGGTAAAGTGAAGTTTAGTCTATTGCTAAGTTCAGTATATTGATGATCAGAGGTCGTGGCTTAAAGGGTTTCTTATTGAGTATATATAGTTTATCCATGTTAAGTTTCAAAGATTCACGTGAAGATGTGTGCATGTTATGAAGATTTATATTTTGACAGTTTTTCTATTGCTTCAGTTGATGTTCCTGAATGAAGGTGATGAGATTTTAGCAAGTTCAGTTGTTGTGGATGCTTCTCTGGTGATGTATTTTGATTAGTTTTATCACTTCATCATTTTGTGCCTCCACTGATTTTGGATGTATAAACTACCTTCTTGATTCACTTGCACCATCACTCAGTAGTCTGCCGCACAACCAATCCTCATGCATGACACAACATCGAACACCCTTCTTTCTTTAGGATAGGAGCCATGTTTGTATTCGCTCCCTTGACTAATCGGCCACAAAGAGGCCAATCCCATATGCTTGAACTTTGCAGGGAGGTAGCGTTGATCATCATTCAGGCATCCAACTAAATATAGCTCAATACCAACCCTGTTGAAGCTTGATGCCTAAACATGGAGTGTCGGGGCTGCATGGGAATGACAATCCTTGCTCGCAAAAGGGAAATTCTTAGTCATGACTAGAAATGTGCATTGAAAATAATGGAGCGACATAAAGATGAGCTACATCATTGATTCTATCATCCCCTCGAGAGTCAGGCATTTATTTGAGTCATGATTGGGTTCTATGTGGTCCCGAATGAGTTGCATCGCCCAAACACATGCTACTAATCCACTCGATGTCTGTTGATAATACAATCACCACCCACTATAGAAACTATGTGACATCCTCTCAGAGGAAACATGGGAGCTGTACGTAGAAATGAGGGTGCAGGATGCTGCCACAAAATTCCCGCTAAGAGGATAGTGTGGGCCAGGCAATCACCCGGGTAGCAACATTTTCCCTAGTGAATTTTGACCTCCTTAGTAGATTTCAATTTCTTCCACCTTTTAGTATATACAATTTTTTTCTATTCTTGTTTGTGGCTATATGCCATGTCCACAAAGACTAGCAATGTTGTGGTGATCTTTTTTTCTTTTTTTGATGTCATCCACTGATCTCTACAATGTTCGGTGATTTTCATTTGCAGACATGGAAGGTGGTAACATTGTTTGTGGAGGGGATAACATGGGGTGTCATCTCGCTATTGCCATTAGAAACATAAAACCATGAGAGTAGCGGAACCCGCATGATGGAGAGCCGCTACTACAAAAGAAAAGGTAGGTCCCACATATTAGCATTCTTTAGAAGAAAGTATGAGGAAGGACGTTATAGGGAGGCCAACATGAAAATGGTGAAGCAACTACCACCAACGGAGCTACAAACCACACAAGCCCAACATCCGCTCCCACTCTTTCATGATCTCATTTATTCATTGCCTCAATTATGCAGTTAAGCATCATTGTGACCACCACAGACTAGCGACTCCTTTAAAAGGAAGGAGAGCCTACAATCATTGTTTTTAAATCATTATCATTCTCTAAGTATCTATCTGAACAAGTCCTCAAACTTGAATCCACTTTGTTCAGTTGGAGCATGCAATCACCCGCACTACTTTCAACAATCATTAGTTTCTTACTTCGGGCTGATATAGCACTTCTCTTGAAAAAATACCATTTCTTATCAATTGCGGTGATCGTCATTAGCCCTATGGGGCTCATACTTAGCAATTTTCCCTGCGATGCTTTTAGGCAGCGCAGTATCCATGAGTTATCCCTATTCCTTCACATTCTCCAGGAGTATAGTATTGAAAACTTTGTCTATGTGATCTCATTTGACAAATGTACTATTGGATCACCATCTTCCTTTGAAGCTCTAAAGGCTACAACTAGTGATGCCAATTGTTCATGCATATAAAACGTGACTCCTCTTCACCTATTTGGATTGTATTAGGAATAATAGTTTTAATGTCATCAAACCCAAATGACACTCAAAAGAGAGCTTGAAACTAAATTCCTTTGTGTGAGGAAAGCTTGGGGAGGGGAGTAATAAGGGCATTTTCTTGGGTGGCCATAGGGGTGGCGGATCCCACAATGGAGAAATTTTCCCCCTTGTTTTAATTGTTGACATCAAGAGCTCTTAGTGACAATGTATGGGGGCTTTTGTGAATGCAGAATATATAGATAAGTTGGCCATAGGGTGAACTGTGTGGGGGGACAGTGATGTGGATGTCATTAGTAACAACTTTGAGTCTGCAGAAGCCTATGACTAAACACCCACACATTGTTACCCTTAATTTTCTAGTACCTATGCTCTACCTACGCTGCCAAGTGATCCTGTCCTTGAACCCTCCCTAATTCACATTAGTTGATCATGTAAGTTTGTTGCTAATCAATCACACCCTGCTAAAATTCAATCATTGAACATTCGCCCCCATTCAGATCAAGCAAAGCTAGCAGGGAACAAACAACACCACAAACATCGGATCCCACATAGATGAATGACTTGGAGGTAGCGACACATGCACTATAAGAAGTTGTTCGAAAGAATGCATGAAAAAGGGCCACTATGGGTTCCACATATAGGAATTATATGGAGAGAGGTAGGTAGAAATACATCTCGAGAGGTCCATCAGAGAGATGGCAAGGAATGGCCAGAGACCCAAAATGTGGGTTCCGCATGAACGCTGACTACTAACATCAACTTTGAATGTTATCACTTGAGATATGCAAAGCTCTATCATGCAACGATAAGATCATCATCTAGGATTTTGGCACCATTAACCATGAAAATGACTATGAAATTTAGGACAACATGGGTGGAGGATAGGAGAAGATGGTACGAGAGCTTAACCATTTAGATAGCAGTGGTAGGATGATGACAAGCCATGTGGAAGGACCCATGATTGTTTTGGGCTTAAGTAATTTTGAAGCATGTTGGGTCCGCTTCAATGATGATAATGACGAGGATGATAAGGCCAAATGTGGAGCCCGCTATGCGAGTGGTGCTCAAGGGTCAACCACTGCGAAGGTCATGAAATGGGAGAACAGATCTGCATAGGGTAACACGCAACTACGGGCCCTCAACACATGAAGGATGTTGCAGCGAAGATGAATGCAGAGTTCGCACATCGAGTAGACGTCAAGGCCTAGTCGTAGGCGAATAGTGGAGCACAATAGTGAGTGAAAAGAAGAAACCTGCAAATGTAGGTTTGCAAAGGTCAATGGATGTTGGGGAAAAAGAAAAGGGAAAACCCTAGGACCCAGACCACAAGGGGGAAATGACTTAGCAAAAACTGGGAAGGTGATCCTGTCCAAGGGAAGTTTAATCATTTTTAGGATTAGGGCCAATTTGGGCTTGAAAATGGGGGTGCAAAGTGAGAGGAGGGAAAAACAACCCGTCAGGAGCAAAAATACCTATCGGGAGAGAAAAGAGGGGGTCCCTGCCTTCGACGGGGCGGGTGTGCAAAACATGCACAACAAATGGCGACTCGCTAGGGAATTTCAAAGAGAAACTAGAATCATGAACCTAGAATCTTTGGTTTCAATCCTCACGCTAGAGAAAATAAATTAGATGCTCGATCAAAGGATCAAAACCACTAGTCAACCCAACCCTCAGTATGTTGAAAATCCAAGTGTGTGCAATTGAGTTAATTCCCATCCTTGAGTTGCTACAGGAACCTAAGCTCCATCAAGTTAAGCTACATAGTTTATTCTAACTGTAAAATCATCTGGGACATTGCCTCGCTGCTAGTTAGGTGTACATAGCCCTGATGAGGTTGTCATTATGATTCTCTTGAACATTGCTCTACTGTCGGCTAGGCGTCCATAGCCTCGGTAGAGTTGCTTGGATCCCCCCAAAAAGTTAAATTTATTTCTTTTGATTTTTAATGCTTTTCTTTTCTTTTCTTTTGATTTTCTTTTCTCTTTTCAATTCTTTTCATTTCAACCTACAAGTAGTAAATCTCGCACTCAGGGCTGAGAATCACAGTGGCACTAAAGTAGAATTTTAGATTTTTCACTTAACTAGACTTCACAAAGGACCTACAGTGACTTCCAGATCCTTAAAATTTGTGAGAGATATAAGATTTCAAAATACATTAGGATCAGATGAAACCACTGACTTATCCTCTTCAAATCAAACATCCAGGTCACTAGACACTAATAGAAGACCCTCACCATCCAATCTAAAAAATTGATTAGAGTTTGACAAAGAAATACATAGAACAGCCCTAGACAACAAGTATGGTTGTTGTGAGCACAAATGTGCCTAGCCAAAAGTAGAGGGGCCCTAAGCAAAGTAGTAGCCAAGCAGCAGCAAAATGAAATTAAATGGAAAGAAAAATACCCAAACTAACCAAAGCATGAAAGAGAAAGAAAACAACAAAGGAACTACTCTAAAGTGACCTAATCTACGAAAACCCTACTAACACAATGAAAGCAAGAAAGTGGGACTATATACACGAAACCAAGGTATGTACATGAGACCTACACTACTCAAAAAAGACCTATGTACAAAGATATTTACAAATCACCATGTTCAGGCAAGCCAAATCGACGTTTATCCCTATTGGATTTCACAATGCATGCACAAGCAGAC
The DNA here is from genome assembly GCA_007258455.2 of Sequoia sempervirens. NCBI lineage: Eukaryota > Viridiplantae > Streptophyta > Pinopsida > Cupressales > Cupressaceae > Sequoia > Sequoia sempervirens. Next base: position 29,212 of record VDFB02286384.1, read on the forward strand.
GAATGATCATCACTGTTCTTAACTGTGTTGATTTATCCTTATACTAAAAAAAAAGAAGTTCAACAGTGCAACATTCAAACTTAATAACTGGCTCAGAAAGAATTAGCAACTGAGGAGGTTCATTAAGCCCATGGTTAATCCATAAACATGTATGTTTCCCTTCATCCCCATAATCAAAATGATAAACACAGCTATAAGTATTCATGGGAGTAAGGAAAGATAGAACCAGGATGTCGTCATGCAAATGTGACAATGTTTGATAGTCGAGAGCGAGCACTGCATCATCAATAGGTGTATTAGTAGCCTCAGATAGAGGCACTAGATGAGGCAACATTTATAACATTGGGATGGCATAGGGTTGAGAGAACAGGGTAGCAAACACCTCTTCCAAGTCACTAGTGGGATTTCTAGGCCTCTGTTGGTTGCTCCTTGAGGAAATACACTTCATCTCGGGTATGTGCAGGATCATGATGCGCCAAAAAGTTGTAATATGATGGGTATGTGGCTGACGAATTTTTTTTAACCCAAAATTGATGAATTGAAAAGAGTTTTTAAAGGAGATTCTCAACTTTCGACCAATATAAATTATGCTTTACTTTGAATTTAATAAGTAATTATTATGCATTTTCTATTCAAATTATGACTAAAGTCCTGATCGATAGACTGATTAAAAAATATCTATAGCTTTCAAACGGTATCACATTTTTTGAATCCAAAACATGCGTCACATTCTATGCTTCACATACTATAGGATTAAAAAAAGAAAAATTAAATTTCATGAAGTTTTGACCAAGTTAAGGTGGTCAGACATACAAGTTTTTTATATTTTTTAAAAGTTGTAATAAAAAAATCATAATTAATTATTTACTTGGAAAAGAATTACAAAAAAATATGCATCACATTGGGACATGAGTCCTCTACTTATATCTACAATCTTATAAAAAAATATTATCATTTTATTGTGGTTAGGGTGGTCAGACAAACACCTACTTCTTAATTTTTCCTTGAAATTTAATTACTACTACATTGAAATTTCAAATTTTCACCAAATACATTTCCTTTTTTTTTAAACAAACCTAGTAGTTTAGAAACTACATTCAATTTTCTACATATTCGATTCTTACATATTTTTTAAATAATATAGATAACTTATTCAAATATTTTAGTCAAGTTGCCTAACTCTGATTTTTCTAATTTTTTTGCTACTTAAGGGCCTATTTTTTCCATGATGATCCTGCACATACCCTCTCATTGATCTTTCTTAGTCTAGACCTCTACTTGATTGTTGTCTTTGAAAGGAAGTGTATTGTCCCATCTCCTTCCCCAGGTGTTGACCTTATTTTTATGATGTTCAATGTCATGGGGCAATGACATGCATGAATTTTTCCTATTGTAGCTCCCTAAATGTAAAGGAGGATCAACAATGATCATGGGGTAGGACTCCCAATTGCATCTTATAGTTGGTCAAGTCTGTCATACTTGTTGGAAGGTATTAGAACACCCCCGCCTTTGTCTTCTTCTCTTTGCTGGTCATGCATGACGTTCACTCATTTCCTCTTACTCATTGTCATTGTAGATGGAGAAGGAGTTCCTCTCCCATTCTAGAGGTTCCAACATTTCACTGTCTAGAGGTTCAAGTAATATATCTTCATCACTACCATTTTATGGAATGTACTTTTCTTCAATGTCAGTATACCTTTGTGGCATGATTCCAAGCAGAAGGAGAATAGGAAGAGATACTGGTCCATCTAGGGGATCAATGTATGACATAGGTTTCATCTTTGAAAGTCCTCCATACAGCCTATCATCCATTATGTATAGATGTTCCACAAGAGGGAAGGACTTTTGTTGTCTAATGGAAAACACTCCTATTTGCTCTGGCTCATCAGCTGAAGGCTCAGGGCTATGTTGTTTCCCTTCTTTTTTTGTTGTCTTAACACCTTCATGAGGGAGGCCTTCAACTAAGTTGTTACTTGGTTCATGTTCTTGAACCTCTACTTCAATCCAAACAATAACTGCAAGAGGCAATGCGCTTGGCTGCCCACTTGTTCTTTAACTCACTCGATGGCCTCTTTGCATAGTTGACATGTGAACTCTGAATGTGGCAAGTCATGGAGCCTACACCATCTTGATAACAACAACACTTCTAAATCCACTTGATATCTCTGCTTAGACCAATCCCTTGCTAGTCTTGACACTAGCTCATTATATCTTGCCACTATCGGGTCCTCATTGTAACTCAAGGAGGAATTTTGATGGTAGACAACCGTGACCTGACTGTTCCCACTCCTCCAAATCTCCATTTTTAGATTTTTGGTCACTATCATTCATGAAAGAAAGATCTTCTAATCTATTTCACATAGGCTCTCATCATCATTTGTTGTTGCTCTAAGGATATCACATTCTTCTTCCCTCTAATTTGTAGCATCTTCATTGGTTTTCCTAGCATGCACTGTTGCAGACCTTGTTGATCCATCCTCAATTGCCAATGGTTCTTCTCTCAGAGTGGAGGGTTGCCCCTTTTCAATGGAGGAAAGGCCTTCTACTTCCTCCCTAGGTGAACTTTTGTCAAGTCTCCTTGCTACCCCAAGGATATCAACCTCTTCCTTTTGATTCTTAGTCTCTGTGTTTACTATCCTAGCACTTACTATTGTGGAGATTTTTGGTTCAACCTACATGTGTTGTTCCCTAGATGTTTACAACTTTCCCATCTCATGGGATGAGTTCTCTTCATTGGGAGTTGGTTTCTTTGACTTGTCTAAAAAAACCTTGACTCGAGTGATGATGGTTGCACATGAAGAAAAAATGAGTTATGAGTGGGGTGCATTGTGAAATCTACACTAGCTTGACATCAATACCTCCTTCAATCTTAATCCATCCTTTCTACTCCAGTGTTCTTGGATCAGCTCCTTGAATGCCTTTCCTGCTAGGTTAGCTAGTTCCTCTTCTGGATCTGCAAGATCCAATGGTTGGTATATCTCCCAAAAGGGAATTTCTCCTTGCAAGACTTCTTCAATTCTTCCTAAGAATGTTGGGCATCTCAACTCATGGTGCTGATGAGTGAAATTAATTCTACACTTGTCTGTTAATGAAAATTGCTACAATGGTCTCCCTAACCTTCTATTCAAATCTACATGTATCTGAGTAATGTTGATTTGCACATGTTGCTCCATTTCAATTCAACTCTTATTCTTGTCTGCCTTGTCTTCAATGTTTTTTTATTTTAAAATTTCTAGCATATAGTGAGATCTCCCTATCTTAGATTTTCACTTGAGGCTTCTTTTCAACTTCCAATATTCAGCTTTGTAGCCTCAAGCTCAACCAAGCCCTCCTTTTAGCGCCAATTTTGTTGATGGGTGTTTTTGCACCTTCTTAATACAGGCAATGCATAAGTGCATTACCTCTCTTGAAAAGAAATCTCCAACAAAAAGTTGCTGAAAATTACCCCAAGGTCTCTTAGGTGTCAGGTCATGACATGCTTGGAATATCTCAATTGGTTAATGTGATTTGCTGGTAACACATGGTCGACCTTTGTGGTTTACAAAGCATGGGAATTTGTGTCTAAAAATAGAGTTTATAATTTTTTTGAAGTGTTGCTCTATTGCTGTAAGTTTAGGAAAATAGTCTAAAACTCCATTGCTTATCCTTTGATTTGGCTTTATAATGTGCAATGAACTTTGTCTATATTTACTATTAAAAGAAAATTCAAAATGGCATGGAAGAGAGTAAGTTCCTAGACCTGAAACTACTAATGAATAGTGACAATGGAGGCTGCTATAGTAGATAAGCTTCGTAGACTAATTTTTGCTTGGCCAAGAGGAACCTGCAGTTACACAAAACCAGTGCAATCTCCTAAGGTCTGCTGATTTTTAGATTGCACATGCACATCATGAGCATGCAATTGAACAAGGTTGCAGCAATTAAATAAAGAAGCCCAGGCTAACTTTGCATAGTAGCTTGTCATCAACAAGTGCCAAAAGTATGGTCTAAAAGCTCATCAAATACTATAACAATAATGTCCATCATCACAACCATTCAAGAAACTAACAACTAAAACTAATAGGGAAGTAGAACCATGCATGCATAATGAACAAATTCAAGAGAAACACCCATAAATCATTCAATATTACTCTCTATTTCTACATAATGCTTTTACACTAGCTCTTCAATAACTTACAAATGAGGGGCAAGCCCCTACTTGTAGTTTTCCAAAGCCCAAATGAATGGCTACGATTAATTTGCACTGTGTGGATCAGATTTGTTATAATTTATGGTTTCACCTACCCCCCATTATAAAGGAATTTAAAATACATCTTTTGTCTTTTTCCTATTTTGTCCTGTAGTGACTTGCCATTGTATCATTTTTGTCTTGTAGCTGATTGCTCTTCTACTGTAGCTGAACTATTCAAAGGTTTCCCTCTATTTGATGGATTTGTAGCATTCTTCGTGGGATCAAACGGGCCTTATTGATGACTTGCATCAAGGGATTGGCTGCCCTTGATTTAACAAAACAACTCAGTATGGATCACGACTGATCCAGAAAAGGAAAAACAACTCCCTTCATTTTTATTCTAGCAACAACTTTTTGATTTCCCCTAGCACCAATTTGTGTTATCATACAGCCACTTGTTTGTCAGTCCATTTGGTGAGTTAATCATTATTCAAATAAAGATTCTTCTATTGTAAATCCTCATCAGTACTGGCACATTCTTATAGATGGTTATACGAAAGTGGATCCATAGCAAGCCTTTTGGTGATCTCCATTCATAAATAAATCAATGCACAAAATAGTAGATTAAATTAAGATCATGCAAATAATGATATAAACTTTAGAATATTATCGTTTGGTACTTGTGTGATCATTTAAAACCTATTTCAAATGGTTTCTTAATTACAATTTAAATAGCCTTATCACAACATATCCTATAAGCAACCAATGATAAGTGATTGCACTGAAAGGAGAAATTTATATCACTTTAAAAAGGTATTTCATATAATCTTGATCAACATTCTAGTTTTATCTTAGATCCTTCCCTTAGAGAAGAATTATTTATCAAACGTGCCCTTTGAATTTTACATTACAACAATCATCCCTACCCCAAATGACTCCCAAGTCAGCCCATTCATATTTATTTGGATCCGCTCCGAAAGAATTAAAGTATGCTTCTTATTTCTCCATCTAATACCATTATTCTAGCTTAGTTATCACCTTCATCCCATGATCAGGAGAAAATATAAAGGACAATGTCCCATAAAGAGCAATGTGGGGATAAAGCTATTGACTATCGAATTAAGGATGTCGTAAAGGAGACAACTTCATGAAGGTGGCCACACCAGCTATGGGTCCTGTAATCAAGATTTTCATCTCTAAAATATCATGGAAAGGGTGAGTCACCTTTACCTCCTACATGCACCATGGGAAAAGAAAACATGGTATTTTTATTAGTTTTATCACTTCATCATTTCATGCCTCCACTGATTTTGGATGTATAAACTACCTTCTTGATTCACTGGCACCATCACTCAGTATTCTGCCATGCAACCAATCCTCATGCGTGACACAACACCGAACACTGTTCTTTCTTTAGGATAGAAGCCATGCTCATGTTCACTCCCTTGACTAATCATCCATAAAGAGGCTAATCTCATATGCTTGGCATTTGCAGGGAGGTAGTGTTGATCATCATTTGGGCATCCAACTAAATATAGCTCAATACCAACCTTGTTGAAGCTTGATGCCTAAACATGGAGTGTCAGGGCCACATGGGAATGACAATCCTTTCCTACAAAAGGGAAATTCTCAATCATGACTAGAAATGTGCATTGAAAATAATGGAGTGACGTAAAGATGAGCTAGATAATTAAGTATATTAGCCCCTTGAGAGTTGGGCATTGATTCAAGTCATGATTGAGTTCTATGCAGGCCCGAATGGGTTGCATCACCCAAACCATGCTACTAATCCACTCAATGTTTGATGATAATACTACTGCCACCCACCATAGGAAACTATGTGGCTTATCCTCTAAGAGGAAATACAAGAGCCGAATGCAAAAATGAGGGCATGGGATGCTACCATAGAATGCCCACTACGAGGATGGCGTAGGCCAGGCAGCCGCCCGTATAGCGGCATCCACCCTAGTGAATTTTGACCTCCTTAGTAGATTTCAATTTCTACCCTTTTAGTATATTCAATTTTCATCTATTCTTGTTTGTGGTTGTATGCCACATCCACGAAGACTAGCAATGTTGCAGTCATGATTTTTTTCTTTTTTTGATGTCATCCATGGATCTCTACAAAGTTTGGTGATTTTCATTTGTGGACATGGAAGGTGGCAACATCATTTGCAAAGGGGAGAACACAAGGTGTCATGCCACTACTGCCATTAGAAATAGACAGCCATGAGAGTAGCAGAACCTGCATGATGGAGAGTCACTACTATGAATGAAAAGGTGGGTCCCACATATTAGTACTCTGTGGAAGCAAGTATGAGGAAGGAGGTTACAGTGAGGCCAACATGAAAATGGAAAAGTGACTACTACCAATGAAGCTGTGAACCCCGCAAGCCCAACAACCGCTCCCACTCTTTTGTGATCTCATTTATTCATTGCCTCACTTATGTGGTTTAGCATCATTGTGACCACCACAAAACAACGACTCCTTTAAAAGGAAGGAGAGTCTACCATCATTGTTTTTAAATCATTATCATTCTCTAAGTATCGATCTCAACAAGTCCTTAAACTCAAATGCACTTTGCTCAATTGGAGTGAATACTCATTAATGTGATCACCTGCACTAGTTTCAACAATCATTAGTATCTTACTCTAGGCTGATATAGAACTTCCCATGATAAAATACCATTTCTTATCAACTACGGTGATCGTCATCAACCCCATGACACTCATACTTAGTAATTTTCCCCGCAATGATTCTAGGTGGCATGGTATCCATGAGTTATCCCTATGACTTCACATTCTTGAGGAGTATAGTATTGAAAAATTCATTCGTGCGATCTCATTCACCATACTACTATCAGATCACCATCTTCCTTAGATGCTTTGAAGGTTGCAACTAGCGATGCCAATTGGTCATGCATTGAAAATGTGACTCCTCTTCACCTATTGGGATTGCATTAGGAATAATAGTTTTAACGCTAGCAAACCCAAATGACACTCGAAAGAGAGCTCGAAACTAAACGCTTTTATGTGAGGAAAGCTTAGGGAGGAGAGTAATAAGGGCATTTGCTCGGGCGGTCACAGGGGTGGTGGATCCTGAAATGGAGAAAGTCACCCCCTTGTTTTAATTATTGACATCGAGAGCTCTTAGTGACAATGTATGGGGGATTTTTGGAATGTGGAATCTGTAGATAAGTTGGTTGCGGGGTGAACCATGTGGGTGGGGGGTAGTGATGTGGATGTTGTTAGTAATGGCTTTGAGGCTGCAAAAGCTCATGACTGAACACCCACACAGTGTTACCCCTAATTTGCTAGTAGTTGTGCTCTACCTACACTGCCAAGTGATCTTGTCCTTGAATCCTCCCTACTTCACGTTAGTTGCTCACGTAAGTTCATTGCTAATCGATCACACCTTGCAAAAATTCAATCATCAAACATTTTACCCCATTTAGATCAAGCAAATTTGGTGGGGAGAAAACAACACCACAAACATCAGATCCCACATAGATGAAGGACTTGGAGGCAGCGACACCCGCACTATAAGAAGTTGTTCGAAAGGATGCACGACGGGGGCCACTGTGAGTTCCGCATATAGGAATTATGTGGATATAGGTAGGTGGAAATATATCTTGTGAGGACTGTAAGAGAGATGGTGAGGAACACGCAGAGACCCCAAAATGTGGGTTCCACATGAATGACAACCGTTGACGTCAACTTTGAATGTTATCACTTGAGATATGAAAAGCTCTATCATGCATAACTAAGAATGGCATCTAGGATTTCAGCACCATTAACCATAAAAATGACCATGAAATTTAGGACAATGTAGGTGCATGATGGGAGAGGATGGTATGAGAGCTTAACCATTTAGATAGTAGTGGTAGGACGAGGACAAGCCACATGGAAGGACCCACAATCATTTTGGGCTTAAGTCATTTTGAAGCGTGTCGAGTCCGCTTCAGTGATGAAAATGATGGGGATGACAAGGCCAAATGTGGAGCTTTCCATGCAAGTGGTGGTCAAGGGTCAGTTGCTACGAAGGTGGTGAAATGGGAGCAAAGATATGCACAGGGCAATGTACAATTGTGGGCCCGCAACACATGAAGGATCTTGTGGCGAAGATGAATGCAGGGTCTGCACATCAGGTGGATGTCAAGGCCTGGCTATCGGTGAACAATGGAACACAATGGCAAGCGGGTAGAAGAAACCCGCAAATGTAGGTTTGTGAAGATCAATGGATGTTGGGAAAAAAATAAAGGGAAAACCATAGGACCCAGCTTGCAAGGGGAAAATGACTTAGCAAAATTTGGGAAGGCGATCCTGGCTAAGGGAAGTTTAATCATTTTCAAGCTTAGGGCTAATTTGGGCTTGAAAATGGGGGGTACAAAGTGAGATGAGGGAAAAATGATGCGTCAAGAGTGAAAATGACCCATTGGGAGTGAAAAGAGGGGGTCCCTACCTTTGGTGGGTAGGGTGTGAAAAACATACACAACACATGGGAGGACAAAAAATTACACCATTTTCCAAAGAAGAACCAATCGATACCAACAAAAGAACCATTAATTTTTGTCTAGCCTTTGCATTCCACATCCATAAACAAATTCCTCATAATATCGACCAAAAATCACCCAAGGTAGCACAAAGGACAAAAACCTGTTAGAAGTATTGTCATTGATGTCAAAACAAATATGAGAAAATGGATTTGAACTTATGATGATTATTTGTTGATAATCAAGTTGAAGACCATCGTTATGTATGTCAAAAGAAAATACTAGAAGATCATTTCAAGTTGATCAATTCTGAATTTTGATCAAGGAGAACAAATTTGACAAGTTAAAAATAAACAATTTGACAGGTTAAAAATAAACAATTTGACAGGTTCAAAATAAATATACAGCTGACTGTGAAGAGATTCGAATTTGAAAGGAGATTCAAAGTTGAAAAGTAAGATACAAGGAGATTCGAATGTGGTAAAGGGAGCAGAGCATAATAAATCTGAACATCAAATCTGAGAACAGATTGGAAGATAAGAGTATTGTTGTTCTAGTCTGGAATAGTTCAATGCGTGTTAGTTGGTGATCGACTTATAACATAGATTGATGTGATTAGTTTATGTTTAAATGAGTTCAAAGGGACGCCTATTTTTTTAAATACGTGTTTAGCAACTTATGACTTTGTTAGTATAAAAATTAGAAAGACGTGTTTTTATAAAGGGCGTAATTTCTACAGACGCATTCATTCAATGATATCTTTCTAATCTGAAAAGACATATTATATCAAATCTCAAATCTACAGATGCAAGTATCAAAGGGTGTAGTCTATCAAAAAGACGTGTTTCTAAAAACGCGTTCTGTAGCCAAAAAGACGTGTTTCTAAAAAACACGTTTTGTAGCAAGAGTTCAAAAGGACGTAATCTTTGTGTGGTTGTCAAGTTCAAGAAGTCAAAGTTCAGAAGCTATCTTCTTGTGTGGGCTGAGTGTGAGAGTTTACATCACAAAGGCAGATTAGAGGATTGGCTGAGTGCAGGTCTGATTGGCTTTACTTGAATCATCCATCAAGTCAAGGTTTGGTGCCTTGCATTAGGGGTTGGTGCTCCTTGTAGGCAGGTGTCTACTAAAATCTGTAGAGGTCTAGGTGTTCCTTGTAGATTTCATTCTACTAAATCATCTAGTTGTAAATCTGTAGGTTGGTGCCTACTTGAAAAATTATTATTTCAATAAAATTGTGTCAACTTGGGGAAATTGATTCAAATCAAAAAGGGTTGATTGTATCAAGGTTAAAAAGGATTAAAAATAAAAAGTTTTATTATTGATTTACTGATTCACCCCCCCCTCTCAGTAAATCTTTTGTGCTCTTCAATTGGTATCAGAGCAAGGTCCTTCTTTATAGCTTAATCGCTTGAAGGAGATCCTTAAGAGCACTTATGGCAAATCAAAGCAACATGGTGAAAGCACCCATCTTTGATGGGACTAATTATGCATTCTGGAATATCAAGATGGAAGCATACTTGAATGCACTTGGGTTTGATGTGTGGCAATCTGTTGTAGATGGGTATTCACCTCCAGCTACCCCTCCAACGGATCAAGCAGGAAAGAAGAGAAGTGAAGACAATGCAAAAGCTAAGCATGCTCTTCTTTGCAGCCTAACAGATTCTGAATTTACAAAAGTCATGAGGTGCAAATCAGCAAAAGAGATTTGGGACAAACTTCAAAATATCTATGAAGGAGATGCAAAAGTTAAGAAAGCAAAGTTGCAAACTCATAGAAGAAAGTTGGAAACTCTCAAAATGGAGGATGATGAAGACATTGCTTCATACTTTCTTCGTGTTGATGAATTAGTGAATATCATGAGGGGACTTGGTGAAGAAATCAAGGATGAATTCAGTATTGACAAAATTCTAAGATCTCTTTCTACAAAATTTGAGGCCAAAGTTGCAGCATTGGAAGAACTAACAAATCTAGACCAGCTGAAGAAGGATGAATTACATGGTATTCTTGCAGCCTATGAGATGAGGATTGAAGGTAAATCACCACAAAAGGAAGCCTCATTCAAAGCAACCAAAAAGGGCAAGAACAAGCAAGAAGAAAAGGATGAAAAATCAAGTGATGAAGCTGAATCTTACTTCATGGGAAAACTTAAGAAAGGAAAAGGAAAATACAAAGGAAAATTTCCTTTTAAATGCTTCAATTGTGGAAAAGTTGGACATTATGCTTCAAAATGTCCTCAAAATGAAAACAGTTCTAGTGAAGAAGAAAGAGAAGTCAACAATAAAATTTCGAAATTTCAAAACAAGGATTTATTCAAAAAGATAAACTCGAAGATAAAGGTGAAGACAAACAATGAGATATGGTTGAATATTTAAGGATAAGATCAGAATGAAAGTCAGATGAAGAGGAAATAAAATCAAGGAAAATAAAACAGAAACAAAATTAAATAGATTAAGATCAAGAAACAAATAATTTGGAAAGAGTAAAATAAACTCAATGAAAAGGTAAAATCATGGAAGTGAAAAATGAAGATAGATGGCTCGGCAAAGGAGATAAAATGTAATAACAAACTAAGAACAAAGTTCTCGACAAAGGATCAACACTCAAAGATTGATGAAGAATCCAACAAGCTGATTGAGTTAATGAAGGCTCAAGATCTTCTTCAAAGCAAAATGGGAAGCAATTTTGAAGAAAAATCCAAGAAGGTCACTAACTCCAAAGAAGATTTCAAGACTCTCTCAAAACAAGGAGAAGAAGATTGGATAAGTGCTGACTCTAAAAGAAGATTGAATAGTAGGCACTTCTATGCATTTAATGGTTATTGTTTTGTATGTAACAAATTTGGGCACAAAGCCTTAAATTGTAAAAATAAAGTAAAAAATAGTTCTAGCTACCTTAGGAGAGATAATAATCCTTTCACACCTTTAATAGACTATAATGATCTATGCTACAAATGTAAGAATCTTGGGCACAAAGCTCAAGCTTGTAGGTCAGTTTTTAATAACTCTCCAAAACAAAACAAGAAGGTAGATAAGTCTATTAAGAAGAAAGAAATACCTATCAAAGTATGGAGGAAAAAGGAGAAATCAATGTTCATCCAAACTGCCTTACATGCTGAAAGTAAGAAGGATAGATGGTACATTGATAGTGGGTGCTCAAAGCACATGACGGGTGACAAGAGCAAATTCATCTCTCTTGAACCTACTGATGAAGGAACAGTAAGATTTGGTGATAATTCAAGAAAACAAATAAAAGGAAAAGGAACACTCAGTCTAGATAATGGAAGAACAAAAACAGAAAATGTTTTGTATGTTAAAGGCCTAAAAGAAAATCTTCTAAGTGTAAGTCAACTTTGTGATCAAGGACATAGTATCACATTTCTTTCTAATACATGTGATATTAAGAAAGATGGAAAGCTGGTTGCTCAAGCTAAAAGGAAACAAAATTTGTATGTCCTAAAAGAGATAAGTTGTGAAAGTTGCAATTTAGTACAAGAGGATGAGAGTTGGTTGTGGCACAAAAGGCTAGGCCATCTAAACTTTGATAATATTGTCAAAGTTAGCAAATCAAATGCTGTGAGAGATATGCCAAGGATAACAAAACCTTCTAATATCATTTGTAGAGAGTGTCAGCTTGGAAAGCAAACAAAGTCAAGCTTTAAGTCTAAGGAGCATACTTCATCAAAACCATTAGAGCTCATACACACAGATCTTTCTGGGCCAACAAAATCCAAAAGCATGAATGGAGAAAGATACTTTATGTTGCTAATTGATGACTTCTTAAGGATGACTTGGGTTGCATTCTTGAAAGAAAAATCTGAAGCTTTTGACAAATTTAAAGCATTCAAGGAGCTGGTTGAAAATGAGGAAAACTGCAAGATAAAATGCCTTAGATCAG
>VDFB02286385.1:0-21834 GCA_007258455.2 Sequoia sempervirens
CCTTTTATTTATGATTGTTGAGCATGATTATTTTTCAAAAATAAGCCTGCAGTGCTGTCATTTCTACTTGGTGTTAGATGTGTTTTCACTTGCATATAAAGAAGTACGTTGAAGCTCGTTTTTCACACAGGATCATATTATTTCATGTACCAACTTGATTTTATTGATTGCATAAAGAAAACATTTACCTATGACAGTATCTTATGCAACAGTTAAAGTAGGAAACTGGATTTAGTGTTGAGGAGAGTGTGCACGGTAATGACTGGAGGGGCATTGGTACTGGTGGAATCTGACTTATTTGAATGAAGGATGCAGATATAAATCTACAAAAGAATCAAATCCTATGTTTGAAGCTTATTCCTTTGCTACACTTATGAGTTAAGACTCTCTCTGAAGTAGTTCTTTTTTCTTTCAGATTGAAAAGACTGTGCTCTTTGTGCTAGAGCAGCAAGGGCTTCTTGCTAGCAGAATAGAAGCTCTAGGAGAAGAACGCGAAATGCTAATGCAGCAGACTGACATTTCTCTATTGCATGCACTACGGGAAGCATACCGGCTTGTGGGTCAGGACCTTTTGAAGCTTCTACACTTTGTCGAGATAAATGCCACTGGATTGCGTAAAATTTTAAAAAAATTTGACAAGCGTTCTGGTTATAAGATTACAGATTACTATGTAACAACCCGTTCAAATCATCCTTATTCACAACTTCAGCAAGTCTTCAAGCACGTGGTAAGTATTTAAATTTTGCTGATCCATATTGACAATGCTGAGCAAAGAAAATTCAAGTTATTTGTACTAAAATTTAGACTCTTGCTAGAAAATGTATGCTTGAGAGACTAACGAAAACAGGAATAGTATTTTAATAATTTTATTATTTTTTCCTGAAAATGTTTTGTGTGCTTTTCATCTCTTCCGAGGGAATCATTATTTGAAAAGAGCATACAATACTGAGGTTAATATACATTATGATAGAAGAGTATTTTCAGAAAACAATACACAAATGATAAAACTATTGGAATTAACAGGGCATAGGAGCTGTAGTTGGGGCACTATCTCGCAATCTTGCTGAGCTTCAAAATCACAGGGGTAGCTATGTTTCAATTTATGATCAACCTATATCAGCACTAGCACTTCAGGTTAGTGCGCTCAATGTTCTAATTAGATTTGAATGGGATCAATTGGTTTCTGCTGTATGCATGCAACTTTGTGGTAGTTATCTCTTTCCTTGAAAGAAGAACTGTTCCATACATTTTTAGCCTAGATGTTTGATTATGATTATCACAGGACCCTGTTATTGATGAGATAAAAGATGCAGTCGAGAGGCTTACACACTCAACAAACTTCCTCCAGTTTCTTGGGCAGCATGCCCTTATTATTCAAGAAGATCTACCAAGGCCTTCGGAAGAGTATATTGAGGATCAGAGATATCATTTTATATCTCTGCTATTGAACTTAGTGAACACTTTCCTTTATATGGTAAATACATATATAATTGTCCCAACAGCAGATGACTATTCCATGAGTCTAGGAGCTGCAGCAACACTCTGTGGAGTTGTTATTGGATCAATGGCATTTGCACAGTTAATTTCTTCAGTTTACTTCAGTGCATGGTCAAACAGGTCATATTTCAGGCCACTTATTTTCAGCAGCATCATTCTTCTCCTGGGAAATTTATTGTATGCAGTTGCATATGATGCAAATTCACTATATGTTCTAATAATTGGCCGTATTCTTTGTGGGTAAGTTGTGTGCATGAATGCCATGCTTTCTTGTGTATACATGTTCTTTTTGTCTTGTATTCAGTTCCCATCAATGGATGGTATTTACTTTCGTATGTTTGTGTGGATTGTTTAAAATTTAGTTTCTTTATAACATCCTCCTTTCTATATCTGGAAGATGATTGATGCTTTCTTTTAACTACCTTTCTCTTATGGCTTAAATACAGTCAGTAGCATGGCATGTCAGGTCTTTTTAGGATGCAAATAAGTTTTGATGTCTTCTTGATATAACAAAAAATTTCATCCTGCAGTCTAGGTTCTGCAAGAGCTGTCAATCGGCGGTACATTAGTGATTGTGTACCACTAAAAATACGGTTACAGGCTTCTGCAGCATTTGTAAGTGCCAGTGCACTAGGAATGGCAGCAGGACCTGCTCTTGCTGGACTCCTCCAAATGAACAAAACCTTTTTTGGACTCACTTTTAATCAAAGTACACTACCTGGCTGGCTCATGGCAATTGCCTGGTTTGTTTATCTTTTGTGGCTCTGGTTATCATTTAAAGAACCTGCACGTGAGGATGAATGTCATGCTGATGAGGCTGGCAACAAAGGTACGTGCATCTTCAAGCCCAGACCATTCAATGGTTGAACCCTTGTTGAGATATAAAGGTTTTGGACGTGCAGTTTTTTTTCCTTTCCTATTTCCTGCTTATCCTCGGGCAAGGCAGAGTGGGGTTTAAATGAGCATGGTTTCAAATTTCAATTTGAAACACAATTGTATCCAATATTTGTATTCATATTCTATTTTATTTTTAGTGTTTAGCTGATCTGTTTTTTGATCTGATCTATGAAACAATAACTTTTCTGGAAAAGAATATTCTATAAATAGATATTTACTTTTAGTAAAGCTGCAGGCGGATCTTTGTTTGCAACACATATGATCACAGAAGAATTCTGTTTCGTGAATGTATATGACTATAGCAGAATTCTATTTAAATGACATTGACATGACGTGGCAAAAATAAAACTGTAATGGGATTCAATTACTTGGGTTCAAAATGGGAAAAGCTTGACAAAAACTTGAAAAACTAAAAAATGGTATAACTTTCTATTAATAGAGAAAATATTGACTTTTGTCATTTCATGTCAAATATAGTGTGTAGAGATTAGAAATAAAGATTGTACATTAAAATAATTTCCAGTTACAAAAAACGAGTTTGTTTTTTCAAAAAAATTACTTTACTTTCACCTTAAGAGGGTTTATTTAGAAAAAGCAAAATACTGGTCCTAAACTAGTAAGTGGTACCATCATGGAGCACAGCCTTTGGTGGCAGCCTCATGCTTTTTTACCTAAACCCTTGTTTGGGTATAAACTATAAATTAAAAGAAAAATCCTCGCTAGAGTACAATCAAAGGAAAAACCCTTACAACAAATATACTCAAAGTAAAAATGATAACTTAAATGCTGAAGCCTTATCTCTAAACTAAAAATCTTCAACTTTCACATGCTTTAATTTTTCTACCCCTGAATGGAAATGAGCCTCAAAAAGGATAAGTTTACAAAAAAATATTTCAGAAACATTTTTTGAAGAGCTTGGAAAAACTTAGGAAGCAGCACAGCAAATGTGATGGGTCACAATTACAGTATTACTTAGATTAGTTGCACTTTTTTGGAGTGTAATGCTACTATACAGTATACTGCATGCGTGTGTATGTTTCTATCCTGCTGAACCCTTTTCAACTTGTGCTAGTGGTGTATATACTGATTGTCCACATGCCAAATCTTACATTAAAATCACAGATTTCACCATTCTGTTTTGTGTATAGTCTCTCTTTTCTTTTCCATCTTTTGATGGGGATATCAGTGTAAACATATTTCTTCAGCTGAAATGCCAACAATCTTGTGTCTAGTCGAGACCATGTCTTGGGATAATTTCATTTTAAAAAAATGCCGTTTAATACAATTTGCTGTTTTATGAAAAATATGCAACCATCTAGTTTTAAGTATTTGTGGTCCCCTGAAAATTACTGTCACCTGATTTTTTATGAAAAATCAGAACAAAAGAAAAAGAAAAGGAAAATATTTTCTGCAAAAGAAAGTCAAAGTCAAAGTCAAGGGAAGAAAGTCAAAGTCAAAGCCAAAGGATAAGGATTGAAAAATATCTTATCCATAGAGGATAAGGATGACAACTCAGAGGATAAGATTGACAACTCACAAAGGATAAGGATAAAAACTCATAGAAAAAATATCTAAAGTCAACATGACTTTTTGATTTTAGGCTCTCAAAAATCTATAAATAAGAGGCCTATGTTTGTTGCAAAGTATTGGAAAAAATTATTGTGACAAAGTGACATTCAGTCCTTTAATTTTTTCAGTCAAAATCAGGTCTCTACTTCTGTAATCTTCTTCATTGATTGCATCTCCAACCTTGTTTCATTTGAAATAATGGTTGATTGTATGCTTGTGATGTAATATTTTACTGTTTTTCCAGAAAACAGCCATTGTAGCAGCGTTCACTGATTCTAAGATCAGTATTTTTGCCTCTATTTGTTTCAATTTTCTTTGTGTATGAAAGAAAAGCAGTTATTATTGTGAGTTCTATGACTCCTTGATTGTTTCTGTTCTAACTTTACGTCCGAATTATTGTTGCAAATTACTGTGTGAAGCTTTAGATTGAGATTCATAGGTTGTGTTGTTGAAATGAAGTAGAAATCTACTATATTTGGTGTATCACCTCCATTTTCCATTCTAGTTTCAGATTATCAGATCTTTCTCCTCTCTTTTCCCAGCAAGGTTCTTTAGTTAGAGTTAGTTTTTAGGTGATTTACCAAGGGGAAGCCACCCTTTAATCGGAGGTTGACCTCAAGTTTTGCGAGTCCCACAACTCGAGAGGTCATCCTATGTTTCACAGGATAGCTAGATTCAAGGTTCAGCAGGGTGCATATTCTAGGTGATAACAGCTACCATTAGAAGTTGATCAGTTAGACTTGCAGTGTAGACAAACAAATTCAGGGATGGCTTTTGTGCCCACCAAAAGCAACATTTTTAGTGCCTCGTTAGCTGAAACTATCTTTGTTATGAAGTTCGCACATGAAGCATTTTGTTTGATTCTATACATTGAGGCCCTTCCTTTTAATAAAAGAGTATATATGGATTGTCTCTTCACCTTAGGGAAGGCAGAGTGGGGTTTAAATGAGCAGGGTCTCAATTTTGAATGCACCTGTATCCGATATATGTGCTCATATTCTATTACTATTTTCTTTTTAGTGTTTAGCTGATCTGTGTATCGATTTGATCTATGGAATAATGACCTTCTGACAAGGAAATTTTGCATGTCAATCTTTGTTTTCAATGCAAATGGTCATGATAGAAAACTCTGCTTGATGAATGTATACATGTGTGTGTGTGCATGTTTCTAACCTGTTGAACCCTTGCAAATCTGTGTTAATGTTGTGTACAACAATTTTCAACATGCTAAATCTAACACTAAATCACAGATCTCATCATTCTGTCTTCTGTATTAAAATCCAACTATCTAGTCACTTTGGTCTTTTGAGGCTGTTGTGGATATCAATGTAAACATAATTCTAAAGCTGAAATGCTAATACCACTGTGTCCAGTCCAGACCATGTCATCCAAAATCTCAAATTTTTTAATCTTCTTATTTACTGTTTTATTAGAAAAAGCAACCATCGACTAATAAATATTTTCGTGGTCCCGTACAAGTTATTGCCAAAAGTTGATCAGATAGAAATGTTGAGTAGACTGAGAAATTGTATGGGATGCCCTATGTGGCCACCAAAAGCAATGTAGATTTTTGTGTTACTAGTTAGCTGAAACTATATTTGTTTTGAATCGTTTGCAGTTTAATTACATGGCAAAAGGTTTGCAGTTGAGTCATTTTGCTTGATACTATACATTGAGATCTTGCCATTTATTAAAAGAATAAAAGGCATTGTTTCTTCACACCCAAGAAACAAATTGGATCTACAAATCCAAACAATAGCCATTAGTCTCACAGATTCCTTCCTCCCGAGGAAGATTTATCCCCAAGCCTAGAGAACCCCCTCATAGGGACGTGTGCAAGAAATGCTGACATCAGGCTGACCTTAAACCAATACCGGCCATTGGTCTCTTGAACATTTTGCAACTCAATGCTTGAAATTTGGTATTGAGATTGCTTTTGAAAACATCAATGTGCAAATATGGTGTTGTAATCTTGAAATTTAGAACACAAAAGTTTTGGTAACCATAATACACTGATGCAAATATTTTTCTACAAAAGAGGAAAAGTATGAAACCCAAAATTCCCAAATCACTTGAATCCCACATGTTGCTTTATATAAAATTGTGTAAAAAGGAAGCAATTAGAAGTGAGCCTTCTTATCTTTCTTAAAAACAAAAACTCTTCCAGGTAATTATGCTGAGAGGCACAACTCCAAGGGCAGAAGAGGTGGGTTGTAATGGCATGAATGCGTTCACAAAATGAAAAATGCCTTAACGTAACTTTGATGGCCATTTACACCTCGAATTAATAGTTAGGAATTAAATATAGTATTTTTATATATGTATGGGTACTTAATGTTTATATATATCTTTTACATTATGTTCTATTTAAATAAACTTTTGTTATTTATATGTATTAATTTATATATATTATAGGGTATTTAAATATTTAAATCATATCTTTTACATTATGTTATATCTTAAATTCGTTTATATTATCTAAATATTTAAATATCAATTCTTAAAAATAATACTAGGTTAATTATAATTATTTAATATAATATAATAATCTAAGTTGCCGTTTTGGTACAGGACCGGGCACGGGTATGCCGGTATGGCGATTTCTTTTTCCTTGGGTACGGTACGTTTGGGTATGGCTATATATATATATATACAAAATTATAAATACATTTAATAGTATGAACCATGATACTTCATCAATCATCAATCATCACTAAATCTAAAATCATTGATCAATGCTAGTGATAAATTATTAAGATAAATGCCAATTGATAGTTCAAAATTCCAATACATATTGTATGCTTTTCACATATGTTGTTATCTTTTATAATTCTACTGTTATATCTGTTTATATGCTTTCCATATATGTTGTTAAGTGCACTTTATGCATGTTTACATTGATGAACCTGACATAGCAGCACAAGTAAAGTTGCATATTTTTATTAGTGGAGACAATAGTTTTAACTGTTTAGGAAATTTGATTACACCTAAGAACAGGTGAACAGCCAGGAAAAAGGTAAGAGATGTGAGAAGATCCTTGAGACTGTGGAGAAACTGGCATTCAATTGGTGTTGATGCAAATCATATTCATATGTCAGAACTAGAAGTTAACTGATTAGACAAATAGAATCATTGCAAGTTGAACCCAAGGTTGGAGAGGAAGTGGCATTAGCTGTTGGAAGAATTTAGAGCTGATTGGGTATACTTTTTAGAACAAGAAAGAAAAGTCTCTTGGACCAGTCAATTGGCCAAAAGAGTGAAAAGGCATAGAGCTAACCCAAATACCTGTTAAAAAGAAAGTAGTAGGACTCAAAACCTTCCTTGGATTTCCAAATCTGCTAGTTTTGGTGGTGAATGCCAATTGACAAAAATGGAGGGCAAAATATGTTTGTTAGAGAAATGAAATGTTGAATGAGTGATGAATGCATGTTATGGAGGCGTTTTAGGGTTTTACAAGAACCATGTTGTTTAAAAAAATGTTTAGTTTTTTGCTTCTTGGCGTCCAAACTCTGCAGGAGTGTTTGGATTCTCTCGGGCATGTTTGGGAGCACCCAGGGAGCACCTGGGCACCCCCAGATTCCTTGTGGCAGATCCACAGGGAACCAGGGGTACCCAAGCGCCCCCTGGGCGCTCCTAGACGTGCCCCAACAAGAACCAGAACCCAAACGCTCCCAGAGCGCGTTCTCTAGGCAAAATAGAAGAACCCGGTAACATATATAATAATTAATAATTATATAAATAAAAATAATAACTAATTTATATAGAAATTAATATTTATTTATAATTGTGTAATTAATGTATCATATTTAAAACGGTTGGTGTCTTTTAGATAGATGTGTTTATGATATCTATACTAGTTAACTTACAATGTCTTTATGTGTGGTATTTGAATATTAGAAAGTAGGTGAGAGAATGGTCCTTCCATGGAACTTCTTCCTTACTTCCACTTCTTCCAGTTCTTTAACTTCTTTCCATAATGTTTGTCACCCACTTGCGATTTTGATGTTTCTTCCTTCGTTCCTTTCTCTTCATTCACAAATTCCAGGTCTGACATTTTTCCACAATTAAAGTGTCAGAATATGGAGGATCATTTCTAGGCCTAACATTGTCTAGATTTAACTCCTTTTCCAAATTGTGGTGGACTATTTTCTGATTCTATGCTCTGTTGTTTTGCATCAGAATTCAGAATACAGAGGAAATTTTCAGGTTTTGTAGATTCACATTCCTCTTCTTCACCATTTTATTTTTTCTCCAGTGATAGCAGCAAAAATTGTTGCTATTATATTCCTTGGGTTATAAAGAAATCCCTCCTTCTGCAACTCCTTTTTATAAGGGTATTTCTTTCTAACTTTGATCCATGTTACTAAGGCTTGCATCTTTAGCTCTCTCCGAGAACTTTCACCACAACTTAAATTATTCACTCAGTTTCACTCTTTGACCCCTGATCAGGTCTGCAATGAAGGTCTGATGCCATCTTTAGTGTATCTGCATAAGTATTTATAGTGAAAGCAGTGTATGGATGCCATACGACTCACTATGTGTCATATGTGGTTTCTTTTATACTACTATATCATAAAAGAAATCATTCATTACATTATAGAAGTTGTACTAGTAGGCCTCATGTCACTAAAGCTTCCCTTTCACCCAATAAAGTGTACCATTATCAAGGATTTAGAGCCAAACAATAACATCATAAAATCTGATCTCAATTCAAAACAACTAATTACTCTACCTAATAGAGTATTTTCATTGTGTTTCATACTAGCATTCCATTTGCATACAACACTGAAAAGTGTTGATGGAATTCAATTCCTTGGTTTTAAAATGGGAATAACTTGGGAAAAACTTGACAAATTAAAAAAATGCTCAGTATTTATGAAAACATGTAAAAAAGTTGTAATTGTTGTTTCATGCCAAATATTGTGTTTATAAATATAAAAATATCATAGGATATAAAAATTAGAATTCATTCAATGTTGCTAATTATGTTGATAGACATAACTCTACAACGATAGCATGACATATAAAAGTGGTCAGCAAATCCGTGAAAGAAAAACAAAAATCTACTTTTTATTTTCATGTGCAATGAATTTTTGTTGATTTTTTCAACTAGTTAAAAAATGCAAATGATTTTTTTTAGTGAATTTTTCAAATATTTTAAAAAATAAACAGTTGGATATCTTTCGACATATTTTATATAGATTATCTTGAAGATATATATACTAGTTATAGATTGTAAACTTCGAGTATGGAATAAAACATGAAAACATGATTAGTCTATGAGGCTCCTAGGCTGTAGAATGTGAAAATGATGCTTGAATATCCTAGCTCTCCTCCCTTAGACTATGGCCACAATTATTAAATGCCTCAATCTCATCAAGTCATTTGGTTGAACATCTTTCACACTACTTGATATTATCAAGGCACAAGTTTGTGACCTATTAGTGCATGTAAGAAATCCACTATGGTCACAATTATTAAATGCCTCAATCTTGTCAAGATCATTTGATTGATCATCTTTGGCACTTCTTGATATTATCAAGGCACAATTTTGTGATCCATTAGTGTATGCAAGAAATCCAAATTGATTGAACTTGATGTACTTAAATTATTCTGACTAAGTTACAGTTTAGGGGTATTTAATAGTTAACTTATCACTTCTGATATCAAATTTCTTAAGATAAAGATGAAGGTTGTAGCATTCATCCATTGTTGACTCAAATGGTTGTTTTCCTTGGAGTGTACACATTCAAAAACACTCCAAGAATGGTTGCAAGTGGAAGAAGAACAAGGCTGGTTCAAAATATGCATGACCATACACTAAACCCATGTAGTTTCTTTGTCAAAGTAGTCCCACCATTGTGCTGACATTTGATTTGTTGCAAAAGAAAATTTTAAGCGACATGATATTTCCACATTCCATGATAGTGAGATATTGCTTCTGGATTTAACTGCATAGTTATTTTTAACATCAATGTTTGCAATCCACATTAAGTAGTGTGATCCAAAATGTTAATGCTGAAAATAACTACATAATTAAATCTAGAAGCACTATCTCTTAAAGATATGTAAAAGATTGAAAAAGACAATAGCTAATATGTAAATTAATTAATTAAAATTAATACCTGGTTTTACTGTCTTTCTCAAGTCTATGGTACATATGTTGGAGAAGCATCCTTTTTCTTGTTGGTAAATTGGGAACTTTTTAATTGTTGCTTGCCGATCCTTTTGTTGGAAATTTTGTCATTGATGTCAAAACGAAAAGGATGGAGTAGTTGATATCAAGATGAGCATGACTAAAGATAACATATTGCAAAGGCATGACTGAAGATATCATATTGCAGATGACAAGTTGAAGGTCTATCATTACACAGATCTATGTCATAAATACAATCTTCAGATTAAACATAGAAGGAATTGAAGACTATTCAAGTATTGTCATTAAGGTCAAGGCAAAGAATATATCTGTGTTGGTTTAATCAAACTGATAAAGCAGGTTGTTGAAGTCATCATTTGATCAGATTATTGAAATCAAATAAATTTATGTGGAAAGCATTCAATTGTCATAGGTTCGATCCTATTAGAGAAAAAGTGAGCATTCTAAATCTGAAGTCCCATCTCCTTGTGTGGGCTAAGTGTGAGATCATTCATCACCAAAGGCAGATTGGAGGATTGGGATAGTGCAGGTCAGATTGAAGGCATCATCTTGCAATCATCAAGTCAAGGTTTGGTGCCTTGCATTAGGGGTTGGTGCTCCTTGGTGCCTACTAAATAGTTAAAAAGGTTTGGGTGTCCCTTGTAGGTTGTTGCCTACTAAATCATCTCACTTGTAAATCAAGTAGGTTGGTGCCTACTTCCATCTAAAAATATATTTAATATTTCAATAAATTGGTATCAACTTGTGTAAATTGATTCATATCTAAAGTTGGTGTTGATGAGAATTTAAGTTTGTGTAGAAAGTTGTCAAAGTGTAAATTTGTGTTGATTTACTGATTCACCCCCCCTCCTCAGTAAATCTTTTGTGCTCTTCACCTTTGCACTAGGGAAATTTGTTGCAATGTACTTGAACCAGCCCTCTATCATCTTTGCATCATCCTTGACTGATTCACTATAATAGGATGTTGGATTCAAATAATATTAAGTGGCATGGAGGTAACATTGGAATATACCTATCTTTCATCTTATCCAGGGCCTCGTTAAAAAAGTCAATGGGAAATTTCTCCCATCAAACAATCTAAACACTCTAACCAAAATTTGCACAATCTTATAGGTATCCATCCAAAAAGGCTTGTACGAAAATGAGATGAGCAATGGTTATGCCATCCATGTTCTTGGAAAAAATAGACTCAACCTAATTTGATTCAACAAACATGTGTTTCATGTTCATCTTTTTGGGATCTGGGTTGTGATTAAACACAGTTTATTGCAGATTTTCCCAGTTTTTGCTACTATACCATGTCCAGTTACTCAACATGGCATGCCAAGCTGTTAATCTGTTGTTTTTAGGCTAGCTAATCTTGGTGCTAGAATGAAAATCTATCTTATTTCTTTTTGCTTTATATGCATGTGCTCTGTAATTTTCTGTCACGTATAGGTTGAGTCAGCTTCATGGAGAGGGCTTGTGTACTTCTTTGAGAAGGCAAATGCTTGCATTTGAAGGGGGTATGGTATTGATGCTCGATTTGAACAACATTTAAGGAAATACAATTCCCTTGTAGAATTCCACAAGGGTTGTTGATGGGGTTCAAGTTTAAGTGGCCTGCTGTTAGGTTTTGCATAATGGACAGTAGGGCTGAAGTTTAAGATGAATAAATCACCCCCTTGATTCCAAATTGGAACCCATTGAGCCCAAAATACCTTGCTATCACATGACTTGTGGCTCATGGTAGATGAAGGAATGAAAAGAGAAGCAAAGTATGTGAAAGCAAGAGGTGACAGAAAATGGGGAAATATAAAAGTGACAGAAGTGTTATGAGGTCTTGTTAGACCACACATTGGAGTGGAGATACATAGCTGTGTAAGAACATAATCATACACATTGAAGCAAATCAGTGTCTACTCTTATCGGTTGATCTTCCATTCTCTCTCTCCTCCTAAGTTCCTAACCTGTCTTCTCAAAGATTTTTCCCATCTGTGATTAAGTACATTCTATGGAGCAGAATCTCCAGTAAAATTTACTTCCAACAGCCATGGGGTCATATGGATGGGATGCATTCGGGATATGCTCTTGATCTAGATCTACCACCAGTTTGTTGAGTCATTTTGATTAAAACACTAAGCTTACATTTTTTTTTTCTTTTTTCCTGATTGCAAAGATTTTTTCCTATTAAAATGTATCTTGTTAGTATTAAATCTATTATGAGCTGCTGTTTATATATACACAAACAAAAAAAATCACTCTGATTGTTAAGAGTAGACAAGGAAGGATAATCAGAGAATGCATAATTGATAATTTTCTAATTAGTCGAGTTAAACTTTGTCATTTGTCAAATACAATGTCACGTTAATTATATTCCTCATTTTTTCTAATTTGTAGACATGCTTAACCCCCTAGTATGTGCTGATGTTTTCTTTCATTTTGAGTCCTATTATGTATTTTTCCTACATAGCGTAAATGGATCATTCCACTGTGGGGAATGATTATTTTACTTTGTAACATTAATGATCCTATTTGCTTCTTACTAATGGAACTACTATTATCTGCACAGGACCAACACAAGAGTCTACAATTGAAGATGGCTTAACCCAGCCTCTTTTGTTGACTTCACAGCCTATAGAGAAAGCACTGGATGAGGAAGGTGACCAAGAAATTGATGGTAGTGAAGAATCTGCAGATGACTCGCGAAAACCTGCAACTTCATTTGTAGAGGCATACAAATTACTAACTAAACCTGTAAAGGTCAGATGCTATTATGCATGATTGGCATTGCAAGTTTTTTGGCATTGTATACTTATTTTGTAAAAATGGAAAATGCATGTTTTATGGCTCTGTTATAATTTATTGAACTTCCCTGAAATTGTTGAACCTTAAATACTAATCAATAGAACTAACCTCTGAAAGTTACCCCCTTACAATATTTTGCAATTATAGATTTTTTATTTTTCTCTTTTATCAACACAAACATTTGACTTTTTGATTACGACAGTACAATGGCATAGATAATGCAATTGTATGTTATTTTAGGTAAGTAAACATTTTTGCTTTGTTTTGTATGGTCAGCAGAAAACTTGAATATGTTTGAAATTTTGAATGAATTTTAATAGGTTCATTCAATGAAAATTTAGTGTATAGGAGTGCTGGCAGGTAGAGACTACAAGACAAGGCAATACAATGTTATGATCTTGGTATTAATCTTTCAGTGGTTGAAGGCTGACTCCCATAATTCCTAGGATCCTGACTGTGATATCGGAAGATAGCTGACATTGACTTTCCTTCTTTCATTCATTTGATGTTTCGAGACTGACTTTCCTTCTTTCATTCATTTGATGTTTTGAGACTGAGATAAGCCTACGGGATTTTAGAATCCTCTTCCTTATGGTCTTCGCCAATAGATAGGCATTTAACATCTTCCATATGGATACTCTTTTATGTAAATCCTCTTTATGTTTTTATGTAGGCTTTCCCATTTTTGGCTCTATAATCTTATCACAGATGCAAGTTGCTTCTTCTGTTTATGCTAGATTATCTAGCTCCTAGATAGAGGAGTGAGCCGTTGCTACTATCCTCTTGAGCTACACTTGCATCCCTCTCAGAACAAGAACCTCCGTAGATGTCCAGGATAATTAAAATCTCAAAAGCAAGGTCCTCAACGAAAGTGCCTAAGAGGAGTTAAGCACTGCTCCACTGTTATCCAAAGGAAAATTATGTACATCCGCAGTTGATGGAAGCAAAATTCTTTGCTCCTAGAATTTAATAGAATAAAGAACATCTTCAATTTCAAGGCT
This sequence comes from Sequoia sempervirens, assembly GCA_007258455.2. NCBI lineage: Eukaryota > Viridiplantae > Streptophyta > Pinopsida > Cupressales > Cupressaceae > Sequoia > Sequoia sempervirens. The sequence continues at coordinate 13,909 of VDFB02286385.1, forward strand.
TTATTATTCAGTGAAGTGACTACCCATATACCAACTCTATGTTCACATAGGTCATTTAACAACAAACAACTTCTATCCATTTTTCTTCTGGGGTTGGGGATCATAGACCCCAAAAAATGTTGTGAAGCACAACCACCTATATCCATAAAGCTTATTTGGCACAACCAAGAGAAATGTATTATCACACCAGAAATCAGTTGAGGGCTGAGGAAAAGAAAGGATATTCAGTCTTCATTCTTTAATCTTCAGTCAGCATCATATAATTCAGCCTAAATTTCAACCAGAGAGAGCATCGATTCAGCAAAAACAAAACTGCCTTGAAAAGAGTATTGAATTAAAAAAGGTGCAAAACCTCTTCTCCGTTTCTGTTTACTGCCTTTCTCTCTTCAATTATAACTGAACCTCTCTCTCTTTCTCTCTCTCTCTCTCTATATATATATCTTTCTATCTATCTATATTCAAAAAATGTCTTTCCCTTGATTTGTCTTCTAAAATCCTGTGATAAAGAAGGTGTAGTCTTGAAAGGAAATTATCAGAAACTTTAGTGAGGACCAAAATGCGTTATTGAGGCACCAGCAACCATCAAAATTGCTATGGAAGAAGAAATAAAGCAGAGTTTTGCACAATTCATTCATTTGATCACACAAGAGGTAATAGAAAAGAAATAAATCACTTCTTTTCAACTCACAGATACTTAAGAGTAAATCTCCTAAGTTGGCTTTCATATTTTTGCAAGGAAAGCAAAAAAAGGAGAAACCCATATGAGAACAGAGCTAGAGATAAATGATCAATTCTATTAAGCTTTATAGACTTTTCTAGTAGGACACAGGTAATGAAATGAGATTTCTATGTGCAAAGGGAGTGCAAATTATTGAGGCCCTTCCAATCCAAGCCAAAATATATACATTTCCAAGATTTAGCTCACAAAAAAGAAATACCAGAGAATGAAAAGCAGTAAAGTGGTTTTTCACTTTCCCTTTTCTTTCTTCTCTAAGATGAATCTTGATCATCCTCCAATCTTGTGTGGTCGTCTCTAGCAGTGCAAATGCAAGAGAAGTTCACCGAGCTGGCTTTAGGCAAAAGCTTGAACCAAATCAACATCTCCAATGTCCTCATGAATGACGTAGCTGCTGGCAGCAATGGAAAGCATGGATGCACAATTGAGGCTTTGTGAAGCATCAAAAACATTTCTTCCAATTGAGGGGGGCTCCGGTTGAGCATGAGAGCCTTGGAATATTTTCCTATTCCAAATCATCTAAACTCTTGGCCATACCAAACATCCTTTGAAGTCAAATGCTCGTGTAAGGGTTCTTGATTTCCATGTTGTTAATTTTTATGATCAGATTTAATGCACAGAAAATTAATTTAAAATCAGACACAATAACACAGCAGATACCCTAGGAAAACCCTTTTCTTGAGGGAGAAAAACCCAGCAACAAATATATCTCTTATATATATGAGCAATGGCAACAAGTCTCTTTACAATGAGGCCACACACAAGGCCAATAATCAGCACCAGCAATGATTTAACACAAACTAACAGTCTGCCCTTCAATCTGTACTTGAATAGACTCACAATCTGCCTTAGAATAATTCGCACTAGATAGAATAATCTGCACTTGATATAATTCGCACTTGAGAAGGAGATCAAACTTGCTTAATACCCAAATGAGAGAAAGTGACCTTCTATATATACATGTTGCTTAGAGGGGTCGTGTTGTGACCTTTTCACACATCACCCCATTCAAAATGGGGACCCCCTAATTTTTGCTCCATTCTGGTCTTTTGGCTTTGTTTTTGTCTCTCTCTTTCTGTCTTTCCGGGATGTGCCCGTCTATGAGCTTAAACATGAAATTTTGGCTAAGTCTGAGAATTAGGGTTTTGAATCTTTCGGCTAGTTTGGAGTCAAATGGAGTGAATAAATTGAAATATGAGGTTGGCAATACAGTCAGCATGCTTCCAGCAAGTCCCCAGCAAAATCTCGTCGAATTCTGACAACTTACTATTTTTAGTAAGTACCTAGTTTGGGACATTTTTTCTCAACACTTTTGAAATTCTGATCATTACACTGCATCTAGAGCACGTCAAGCTATTTGTCTGCAAGTTTTGAGCTGAAACAGACAACTTTCTACTGAAACGGACCATTGTACTTGGACTCTTGAGACTTCGCCCTTGTTCCAGCCGAGTCTAGGGCAGCTTGACCCCGGCAGTGCAGGGCTGGGACTTGGACACGCCAGTGAAACCCCGGTTCGCCAGACTCGCCAGACTCGCCCAGACTCGGAGAGTCCCGACCCTGTGACCCGGCCGCGGCAGCAAGAAGTTAAAACACTAAAAAAACATAAAACTAAAAGTTAAAGTTAGTTTTTTTTGTTCTATATGTTCTCTCCAACCCTAAAAGCAACTTCATTTCACTCTTTTGGCAAAATAGGAGGAGAAGAGAGAGTTGTGAAGAAAAATAGGAGGAGCAGAGAGGGCAACCAGCAAATTGTTTAAAACAAAAGCAAGGTCATATATCATTTGGGAAGCTTCATACTGCTAAGGAGGTGCATTGAAAGTTCATTGCTAGTGATTGGGAGGAGTTTGCATTGCATTCGAAGCCAAATCTAAGAGGTAAGTTTGATTTTAATGGTTTTTTTTGTGTTTTTTTAACAAATAATTCATTGTAATTTGTAAAATCATTGTTTTTAAATTATTATAGTTTGCATTTTTATTTACAAACCCTACTTGCCACTTAAATAATTTTACAAACCCTACTTGTTATTGCAGCCACATTCATTTGCAAATCAAACCATATTATTATTTTCACAATGTCTCAAACCCCAGTCAGAAAAGACCCTGCTTGGAAACATGCTGAAATCTTTCCCGGAATGAAAAGAGAAGCAAAATGTAAATACTGCAAAACAATATATCATGGAGGCATAAATAGATTGAAATACCACCTTGCACACATACCCATCCATGATGCAGTGGGCTGCACCCTAGCACCTATTGAGGCTGTTCGTAAAGTGTAGGTGCAATTAGAAAATTTTGAAAGGAAAAAAGAAATTAGAAAGAGACAGAGGGAGGAGTTGGCAGGTGTTGGAGTTGGACAGGGACTTGGTGCTGTTGGAGATGCTTCTTCCATGCCTCCATACCGTCCTAGTGCTAGTGCTTGTGCTAGTGCTTCTGCTTCTGCACCATCTATTCCTATGCGTACTCCTAGTGCTGGTGGCGCTGCTACTGCTAGTGGTAGTGGCAGTATTAGTATTGACCCTAGAGTTCGTAAATCTAGGGTGGACTCATATTTTGTACCACGCACTACTCCTGGTTCCCAACCGTCGCTTGAGAGCATGGGTTGGAACAAGGATGCACACGATGCAGCAAAAAAAACAATTGCAGACTTTTGGTACTACTGCACCATTCCCTTCCATGTAGCCAGGTAATTCTTTTTTCGTTTAATTGTTTTAAAATTTATATTTAAATTTTATTGTTTTAGAATTTAGATGTATCTCACTATCGAATTCAAATTTAAAGTTAAAAACTTAAATCTTTTCATTTTATGACATGTTTTAGGTCTCCTTTTTGGAAAAACATGGTTGATGCAATAACCATATGTGGGGCGGGGTTCAAAGCCCCCAACGAAGATGAATTAAAGGGCCCACTTTTGACTCAAAAGGTGGCGGATGTGAAAGCACAATTAGAGGAGCAGCGTGTGCAATGGAGGAGGATTGGTTGCACCATCATGACTGATGGTTGGACCGATAGGAGAAATAGGACGCTGTTGAACTTTCTAGTTTCCTCTGGAGGTAATTGTACTTACCTTAATACATTGATATTTGAATTTGATTTAGTGATTAATAATTTAATAAAGCTGATTTATGTTTTTAATTTATTGAATAATTGGTAATTTGGTTTTGCTTATTTTTTCAGGTGACACTGTCTTCATAAAGTCCATTGATGCTTCCGCCCAATTCAAAAATGCCACATACTTATGTGAGGCTATATAGGAGGTGATAGCCGATGTGGGGGAAGAAAATGTAGTTCAAGTGGTGACAGATAATGCAGCAAATTATGTGGCTGCTGGTAGATTATTGATGGAGAGGCACCCAACTATATTTTGGACTCCATGTGCCGCCCATTGCATTGACCTCATGATGGAGGATCTTGGCAAGCTCCCATGGATAAAAACATGTATGGAATCAGCAAGAAACATTTACAAATTTGTTTACAATCATGCATGGGTGCTTAACCTTATGAGGCAATACACGGGGTTGAGGGAGTTGTCTCGTCCTGGCATCACTCGGTTTGCATCAAATTTTATCATGTTGCAATCCTTGATTCGGTCAAGGGCACCTTTGGGGCGCATGTTTGCTAGTGAGGAGTGGTCTTCCTCATCCTTTTCTACAAGCACTGCAGGGATTGCTGTGGCTGATTGCATATTTGATGAGGCAGGGTTTTGGACACCAGCAGATGAGATTGTGAAGGTAACATTTAATTCTTTATTATGTTTTAGTTTTTAATCATATCTTACTTTTATTTGTTCATTTTCATTGACAGTCACACTTACTTATTTGTGAAACATGTTTGCACTTTGCAGTTTATTGAGCCCTTGCTAGTTCTCCTACGAGTTGCAGATGGGGAGAAACCCGCAATGGGCTACATATATGAGGGCATGGATAGGGCCAAAGAGGCCCTTAGATCAGTCTATGGTGGAGTTGATGATAAGTATCGTCCCATTTGGGAGATCATTGATAGGAGATGGCAAAACCAACTCCATAGGCCCATCCATGCAGCCGCATGTTTCCTAAATCCGGCCTTCCACTTCTGCCGTGATCTCCGTGCATACAGAGAAATTCTTAGTGGGCCCTACTTGATGATAGAGAGAATGTTGCCAGCTGTTACTACACAATTAGTGCACAAGATAGATGCCTTCACTAAGGCACGAGGGGAACCTCTTTGCCGCGTCAAATGTGCAAAAGTAGTGGAACAACATTAATGCCAGGTAAAAATATATTTAAGGCAATAATTTTCATCTTTTTATATTATAATTTATTATTAAATGTTGAACTTGAACTTGAAACTTGAAATGAGATTGATTTTGTTTCTTTTTCTCATCTCAGATGGATGGCGGGAGATGTTTGGTTCTGATACACCGAACCTGCAAAATGTTGCCATACGAATATTGAGCCAGCCATGCAGTTCATCCGGTTGTGAGCCCAATTGGAGTATGTTTGAGCACATACACTCCAAGAAGCGCAATAGATTGACAGTGGAGAGGATGAATGACCTGGTATATGTTCATTACAACCTTCGGCTCAGATACAGGAAGGCTTTTGACCACGACAACACCTCGATCTGTTTAGAGGAGGTTGATCCACAGTCTGAGTGGATCACTGAGGCTACAGACGCAGTCTTTAGTGACGAGGACCTTGATTGGGTGGACCAGGCAGAGAGAGAGGCTGAGGTTGTAGCCATGGCTAAGGAGGAGGCTAGAGCACAAGGAGACATAGCTACTGGTGGTGAGAGTGGTATGGGGACTCAGACACAGGCAGAGACTATGGCTGCAACTGCAACATCATCCAGGACCTTTAGACGCCTTCGTAGGAAGGATGCTGGCTCCACTATGCCATAGGCATAGAGTGATAGACTTATAGCTATTGTTTTGAATCTTTTGATATTTCATATTTGTATGGAACATTTGATGTCATGGATTTCATATTCCATGAGTTTTGTATACATTTGACTAATTTTATATATCAAAGTATGTTATTTCCTTCAGCAGCACAACTACAATTTGTGTACTTTATACTTATGTGATCATTGTATACTTGTGTATGTGATCAAATTTGCTTTTATTTGTGTTGTATTCAATAAAGGGTGCTTGGAAACAAGTTTTAAAATCTTTAAAATCTCTAATTTCTAAGGTTTTCCAACTTTTTCATTTTGCGAGTGCATGAGTCCAGAGTCCAGTCGCCCGGGCCTTGAGTCAGTCACCTAGCGAGGTCGAGCCAGTGGGAGTCTACGTAACTATGAAACGGACAACTTTCTATTTTTAGCAAGTTCATCTTCAGGAGTTGATTTTAGGGTTTACATGCGAGGTTTTTCAATGCATGTGTGAGGAATATTTCTGGGTTTTCTGAGACCTACGCGATGATATAACATGCAAGATGAGATGATGACTTTCAACATTCAGCCTTCAGAGGCTATTTTTAGGGTTTGCATGTTGGAATTTTCTACATGTCTGTACATTCTTGGTGGGTTTTTCGAAAGCTTCGCAGTGATATAACATGCAAACTAGGATCAGGACCTTTTCCAGGAGCCGTCTTCAGAGGCTATTTTTAGGGTTTGCATGCAGGACTTTTCAGTGCATGTCAGGTTATTCTTTATGGATTTTTCAAGAGCTACGCAGTGATGTGACATGCAAACAGAGTTGGTCACTTTTTTGGGAACTTACTATTTTTAGCAGATCCACTCTGGCAACCCCCCCCAACACTTTAGTATCACAAACTGACCAACATGCAATAGAAACAGAGTCAAACAGAGCTTATTTGATCGACATGCAAGTCCGATTAGGGTTTCTAGCTTCGAGAGCCAAAATGAGGGGTCAAATGCCAAAAATTTTGAAAACCAGTGTATCCCACTATGATTAGTATCTTTCGAGCTATCCACTGGTAAAATTTGAGGGCAATCGAAGCACTTACTATTTATAATAAGTCACTTTTGAAACAGGTTATAAATAGTAAGTCAGTAGCAGGCGCCGGTGTGAACAGGCAGGTCATCCCATGAGGGTCACGTCATTCAAATTTCAAGCTGAACGGAGTTGTGGAAGTCTCGAAATCAAGCAGTTACTATAAATAGTAAAACACCTCCAGAAACATGCTATAAATAGTAAGTCAGCAGCAGGCGCCGGTGTGAACAGGCAGGTCATCCCATGAGGGTCATGTCATTCAAATTTCAAGCTGAACAGAGTTGTGGAAGTCTCAAAATCAAGCAGTTACTATAAATAGTAAAACACCTCTAGAAACATGCTATAAATAGCAAGTCAGCACGGGATGGCAGTGTGAACAAATCAACTAGATCATGAAGGTCCTGTGGCGAAAATTTCAAATCAATCCAAGCTTCAGTGGTATGAAAATCAGAGGGCTTACTTAATATAGTAAACAGGGGCGAGCAAGATGAGAAATGTCTAGGTCTGAAGAAATTCCTGCTCACCCTGTCAAATGCGCCCAAGATAAGATTGGTAGGAGGATGAAAAAGTTTCGAGTGAGTTATTCCTGCTCCTACCCCAAAATGCGCCCTCAAGCTGGTAGAAGCCATGAAAATTTTTCTAAGGCATGAGTTATTCCTTCACCACCCCCAAAATGTGCCCTCAGCTTGAGAAGGTGATGGAAAAAAAATTCTAAGTGTCAAACTTCCTACAGGACCCCCAAAATGCGCCCTCAGCTTGAGAAGGTGATAAAAAAAAATTCTAAGTGTTGAAGTTCCTACAGACCCCCCCAAATGCGCCCAAACATGTTGAAGGTGTTGGCTTTTGAAAAATTGTCCAAGTGTTGGATATTCCTGTTGGGGTCATGAAATGCGCCCATCTCCAAGATGCTAGGTGGATAAAAAGTTTCTAAGTGTTGATAAAATTCCACCTCTACCCCCTAAATGCGCCCATCTCTAGAAATGTGAAGAAAAAGTTACCAAGGCGTTGAGTTATTCCTACTAGACATGCTAAATGCGCTCAAGTGAGCTAGGAAAAGGACAAAAAGGGTTGACTTCCTCCTTGACCCCTTGAATGCGCCCAAGTGTAGGGTGAGGTTAAGACTTATGCTAGGCATTAATTCCTCTTCAACATGTAAAATGCGCCCAAGGATATTGAATATGTTAGCTATGTGAAAATATTCTAAGTGTTGATTATTCTTTCACCTTAACATGCTATATGCGCCATGACTAGAGAATGAA
>VDFB02286386.1:0-33418 GCA_007258455.2 Sequoia sempervirens
AGTTTGAGTTAAGATTTAAGATATAATTAGGATTAGAGATAAAATTATGATTAGGATTAGGGACATTAATATATATATATATATATATATTAATTAGTAGCATTCACAACACAATATGGAAGACAAAATTATTAGGGTTAGAGTTGGGGTTAGCATTAGGAATAGGGTTAGGGTTACAATTAGAGATATAATTTGGTTCATAGATAGAGTTAGGGTTAGGTTTGAAATTACAATTTAAGTAAAGATTTAAAATATAATTAGGGTTAGAGATAAAATTATGATTATGATTAGGGTTAGAATATATGTGTGTGTGTAGCATTTGTGTGTGTGTGTGTGTAGCATTCACAATGGAAGACAAAATTATTAGGGTTAGAGTTGGGGTTAGCATTAGGAATAGGGTTAGGGTTACAATTAAAGATATAATTTGGTTTATTGATAGGGTTAAGGTTAGGTTTGAAATTACAATTTGAGTTAAGATTTAAGATAAAATTAGGGTTAGAGATAAAATTATGATTACGATTAGGGTTAGAGTTAATGTTAGTATTTGGATTAGGGTTATGGTTAGAAATACAATTAGAATTAAGGTTGGGATTAGCATCATAATTAGGATTAGGGCTAAGATTAGAGATAGAATTAGGATCAAGGTTAGGATTAGAGATATAATTAGGCTTAGGGTTAGGATTAGGGATACAGTTAGGGTTAGAGATAAAATTACGATTAGGGTTGGGGTTAATGTTAGTATTGGGATTAGGGTTAGGGTAAAAAATACAATTAGAATTATAATTGGGGCTTAGCATGAAAATTAGAATTAGGGTAAGGATTAGAGATTGAATTAGGATCAAGGGTAGGGTTAGGGTTAGAAATATAATTAGAATTAGGGTTACGATTATGATCACGATTAGAGTTATGGTTAGCGTTAGACATACAATTAGTATTAGGCTTGGGGTTAGTGTTAGTATTAGTATTAGGGTTAGGGTTAGGCTTAAAATTAGGGACGGGGTTAGAGATTAGGGATATAATTAGGGTTAGAGATAAAATTAGGATTAGGGTTAGGGTTTATTTAGTATTGAGATTAGGGTTAGGGTTAGAAATAAAATTAGAATTAAGGTTAGTCTTAGCATGAAAATTATGATTAGGGTTAGGATTACAGATATAATTAGGATCAAGGGTAGGGTTAGGGTTAGGGTGAGATATAATTCTAGGGTTAGCATTACAATTACGATTATGATTAGGATTCGAGTTATGGGTAGGGTCAAACAATTTATTAGCATTAGGGTTGGGGTTAGTGTTACTATTAGTATTACCTAGGTTAGGGTTAAGATCGGGGATAGGGTTAGAGATTAGGAATACAATTAGGGTTAGAGTTAGAGATAAAATTAGGATTAGGGTTGGGTTGGGGTTAGAGATAGAATAAGGATTAGGGTCAGGGTTAGCATTAGTATTAGGATTAGGATTAGGGTAAGGGTAAGGGTTATAAATAGAATTAGAATTAGGGTTAGAGTTAGGATTAAAGATAGAATTAGGATGAAGGGTAGGGTTAGGATTAGAGATATTATTAGGATTAAGGGTGGGGTTAGGGTTAGGGTTAGAGATAGAGATAGAATCAGAGTTAGGGTTAGGATTAAGAAATTAGGATTAGGATTAAGGTTATGGTTAGGATTAGACATACAATTATTATTATGGTTGGGAATAGTATTAATATTATTATTAGGGTTAGGGTTGTGATTAGAGATAAAACTAGGATTAGGGTTGGGGTTAATGTTAGTATTGGAATTAGGGTTTGGGTTAGGTTTAGTATTAGAGTTGGGTTAGTATAGTTTTATTAGGATTACAGTTAGGATTAGGGTTAGTGATAGAATTAGAATTTGGGTAGGGTTAGAGATAGAATGAGGATTAGAGTTGGGATTAACATTAAGATTAGGGTTATGGTTAAGATTAGGGTTAATGTTAGGATTAGGGTTATGGTTAGCATTAGATTAGGGTTATGGTTAGAGATAGAATTAGGATTAGGGTTAGAGTTAGATTTAGGGTTAGTGATAGAATTGGAATTTGGGTTAGTATAGTTTTATTAGGATTACAGTTAGGATTACGGTTAGTGATAAAATTACAATTTGGGTTGGGTTAGAGATAAAATGAGGATTAGAGTTGGGATTAACATTAGGATTAGGGTTATAGTTAAGGTTAGGGTTAAGGTTATGATTAGGGTTATGGTTAGCATTAGATTAGGGTTATGGTTAGAGATAGAATTAGAATTAGGGTTAGGGTTAGAGTTATATTTATAAATAGAATTATGGTTTTAGTTAGTGTTAGAGAAAGAATTAGGGTTAGCTATATTATGGTTATGGTTATGTTTAGTCTTATGGTGAGAGATGGAATAAGGATTAGGGTTAAGATTATAGATAGAATTAGGATCAAGGGTAGGGTTAGGGTTAGGGTTACGATTATGATCAAGATTAGAGTTATGGTTAGGGTTAGACATACAATCAACATTAGGCTTGGGGTTAGTGTTAGTATTAGTATTATGATTAGGGTTATGGTTAAGATTTGGGATAGGGTTAAGATTAGGGTTTGAGATAAAATTAGGATTAGGGTTGGGGTTAATGTTAGTATTAGGGTTAGGGTTAGAGATTAGGGATACAATTAGGGTTAAGATTAGGGTTAGAGATAAAATTAGGATTAGGATTGAGGTTAATGCTAGTATTAGGTTTAGGGTTAGGGTTAGAAATACAATTATAATTAAGGTTGGTATTAGCATTAGAATTAGGATTAGGGCTTGGATTACATATAGAATTAGGATCAAGGGTAAGGTTAGGGTTAGGATTACATATATAATTAGGGTTAGTGTTACAATTATGATTACAATTAATATTAGAGCTATGGTTAGGGCTAGAAAATTTATTAGCATTAGGGTTGGGGTTAGTGTTACTATTATTATTAGGGTTGGGGTTAAGGTTAAGATTAGTGATAGGGTTAAAGATTAGGAATATGGTTATGGTTAGGGTTAGAGATAAAATTAGGATTAGGGTTGGGTTAATGCTAGTATTGGAGTTATGGTTAGGATATGGTTAGGTTTAGTAGTAGGGTTGGTTTTAGCATGAGTATTAGGATTATGTTAGGGTTAGAATTAGTGATAGGATTAGAATTTGGATTGGGTTAGAGATATAATGAGGATTAGAGTTAGGATTAGCATTAGGATTAAAGGGTTATGGTTAGCATTAAGATTAGGGTTATGGTTAGAGATAGAATTAGGATTGGGGTTTGGGTTCATGTTACCATTAGGGTTAGGGTTAGAATTAGGGTTATAGATAGAATTAGGGTTTGAGTTAGGGTTAGGTTTAGTCTTATGGTGAGATATGGAATAAGGATTAGGGTTACCATTTTTTGATAGAATCAATGTAAGGTTATAATTATAGCTAAGAATTATAATTTTTATATTTTTATATGTTATGGTTAGGGTTAAAATTAGGGTTACCATTGGAATTAGGGTTAGAATTAGAGTAAGGGTTAAAGTTAGGAATAGGTTTATGATTAGGGTTAGGTTTAGTGTTAGAGATAGAATTAGGATTAGGGTTAGGGTTTGAATTAGAGTTAGAGTTGGGGTTAGAGTTAAGGTTAGGGTTAAGATTAGGGTTAGGGTTAAGATTAGAAGTTGTGGATCAAACTATCAATTCAATTATTCTTAATTTCCTTTGCATTAATATGTCGATGGTATTTTTAATGACTTTTAAATCCATTCAATGAGTCAAACATTCCAAATATAAACCTAAATACAAAGATGTGATAGAACATCCATTTATTGTATCAATGATTTTGATTTTTATAATATTATAAATAATATTATATTCCTTAGTTGGATTTAGTGGCTATAATTAAAGTGATTGTACAACTAGGTTTGCAAATATTAGAGAATATATTTTTAATTATTGAAGAATGAAATGCCAACAATGCTAGTCCAAATTGTCATGGTGCATAGATCTTAAGTTTGATATGAACTATATACATGTTTGTAAAATAAATATTTTTATTTAATGTGATAGTTTTTGTCCAGTATTTTTTGTTTAATAATGATGATTAATTTTAAATTTTGGTATGTTTTAAGATTTTTTATTTAAGTTCACAACTATATTAATATAATCTTTATTTTTGATTTTTTAAGAAATACCACAATTTCTTATTCTCATAACTTATGGTCTAAAAAGATAGAAGAAAGAAAAAGATATAACTTATGGTCATTTCTTATTGTCACAATTTCTTTATTATTAGTTGTTGCTTTTGTGCTATGTTTGTGCGCAACAACTAAGTATTTTGTCGTAGAAGCACCTTTTAGAAACCTAATTTTGGTTAAAGTGTTTGAATTTGGTCAATGAGATCATAGGTGCAATTATATCGTAGATGTAATTCTACATGAGGGACACAATTGTCTTTGCCATCTAATCTAAGATCTAAGAATAGATGCACTAAGAGTTAACACAAACTATTGAGATAACGATGAACTACCTAATACAAGATTAGATTCAAGTTTATGTTAACTAAAATGAAATGTTTTAAGATAAGACCAAATTTATTAAAAAAAAATAAGAAAAAGACAAAATAGGCACTTTTCCTTCTACAATTATATATAAAATTCAAGATTAGTTATTTTAAACATAGAATTTGGCCGCATACTTAATTTCAAAACCAATGCAGAAAATCTTCAAATTAAAAAAATGTTAGTCAAATGCCACAAGAAACTTGAATAAACGTGAACGATACTTCTTCCATAATTGCTCCGCGAGTCACGAAGAATTTACCGAAGTGGTTAAAAACACTGGTAAAACGATGATAGGTAGGGGCATTGTTCAATCGGCTGCGGCTAAGTGTGGGACCACTTAAAATATTGACCAGTGAAGCGTGGAAGCTACGAAATCAAGGGAAAACGCAGTATATTGAAGGATAGCCTAAATTTTCGCCATGGAAGTTTTTAGGAAAATGGTATTGTAGTGGAATCTCGGCGTAATAATTAAACTTGTCTGCTAGCTGGGACCTTTCCTAATCTGGTTAAAAGAGTCTTGGAAAATTTTAGGTGTTTGTTATTTTTTCAGTTTTATTAAACTAAACGGCACTGAAATTCATTGCAATGAACGAGATCAATAACCAAATCACACATTCTCCAGCTGAAGATGGAATTGAGTGGCCTAATGCTTCAAGAAGAGTGTTATCGGAATTCAGGAAGCTATGGCTTCTTTCAGGCCCCGCAGTACTCGTCATGCTCTTCAACTTTTTACTCTTTGTTGTCTCCCAAATATTTGCAGGTCATCTGGGAGAGTTAGAATTAGCAGGAGCTTGCATAGCAAATGTTGGAATTCAAGGGTTTGCCTATGGAGTTTTGGTTAGTAGCACTTTGAAAAATTCATAGGAAATTCAATACTGGGTTTTTGTATTGAATTTAGTTCAGATACTTTATAACACAGTTTATTCATTGTTTGGACAACGTAGATTGGAATGGCAAGTGCAGTACAAACACTCTGTGGGCAAGCTTTTGGAGCCAAGAAGTACAAAATGCTTGGAATCATATGCCAACAATCTATGCTGCTAATGACAGCCACTGCTATGCTTCTGAGTTTACTCTATGCTTTTGCAGAGCCTGCATTGCATGCCATTGGGCAGAATAAAGCAATAGCTGCTCAGGGAGCTATCTTTGCAAAAGGGCTCATTCCTCAATTGTTTGCCTTTGCTTTGAGTTGTCCCTTGCAGAGATTTTTACTGGCTCAGAATATAGTGGCTCCTCTTGCCTATATTTCTATAGCCACTTTTCTACTGCATGTTCTTCTAAGCTGGCTAGCTGTTTACAAGCTTGGGCTGGGCCTGCTGGGAGCTTCATTAACCTTAAGCTTGTCATGGTGGATTCTCACCATTGCAACTCTACTTTATATACTATGGAGTACAAGTTGTAAGAATACATGGACTGGCTTTTCATGGAAAGCCTTCACAGAGCTCTGGCCTTTCTTCAAACTGTCTATGGCATCAGCTGTCATGCTATGGTATGATTCTAGAACATATATTCAATTCTCTTATCTCAATTTACTACAATTTAGCCAAACTTGAATTCAATAAACCACATTGAAGTATATATCCATGGCAATTTATTCATTACTTGCGTCTCTGTCCTACAGTTTAGAAATATGGTACAATCAAAGCCTAGTTCTCATCTCAGGGCTATTGCCTAATCCGGAGGTCACGTTGGACTCTCTCTCAATTTGGTAATGCTATATCCATAGTACTAAACCTAAGGAAATCAAATTCTCTTGTTCTAAGTTCTCTTATATTGTATTTTGTAAATTTCAAATTTGTCAAAGAGATCTGGAGATTTTAAATTAATCAAGAAGTCAACAATAGGAGATTGTTTTACATATATTTATGGTCTACAGTACAAGATTGATACAACGAAAAATAGTATTATGTGAGTCTCTTTTGTGTTTATTTGGACATACAACTATTACAGGTTTTGAGCTTCAGAGATTGTACTACTTGGTGTGTGCAGCATGAATTACTGGAACTGGGACATGCAACTAATGTTGGGTATCAGTGCTGCTGCATGGTTTGTATTTATATAACCAAAGAAACCTTTGATTTCATGTAATCCAAAGCGATGACAACCATTTCCAATTTTATCAAGAAATTATGATAGTCTTAACATTATGCTATGCCATAAATCTTCTTTTTACCCATTTCATTGTCCAGAATGTTTATTCATTTGTAGTTTGCAAGAACTCTCTGTGAAGCTTATTTAAAAACTTATTTCATTTCTAAATAGGATGAGTTTTTCATAAATTGTCTTTAAATTTGTAGCACAAGAGTTGGTAATGAGCTTGGAGCGAAGAGGCCCAAAGCTGCAAGATTTTCAGTTGTGGTTGTTGTGTCCACCTCCATCATAATCAGTCTCCTCCTCGCCATTGTGATATTAGCACTTCACAAATACCTTGGACACCCATTCACAAGCAGTACCGAGGTCATGAGAGCAGTATCTTCCATGACACCATTACTTGCAATATCTGTCTTTTTGAATGGTGCCCAGCCTGTTCTTTCAGGTACTCCTCCACTGCTTTCATGTTCAAAGCAATTAAATTTTCCGTTGCCATTATGACCATTATACTTTGCTTTAGTCCTACAACTGGTAAAAGAATCTGATCTGGTTGCATGACCAAAAGAATGTTCTCCTTGTGCACTGAATTTTAGTTTAGCTTTGAAATTGACACATTGGTTGTTGCAACAGGTGTGGCAATTGGATGTGGGTGGCAAACATTTGTTGCATGTGCCAATCTCGTCTCTTATTACATTGTCGGATTGCCAGTTGGAATAATCTTGGGTTTTGTAGCAAAATCAGGAGCAAAGGTGTTAAACATAGCACTTTACGATGTTGGATAAAGATATACTGTTAATTATTATCATATTAAACATTAAACATGATTTGCAGGGAATATGGTGGGGTATGATCAGCGGAGTTGGACTGCAGACATTGATTCTCATTGTTTTTACAGCACGTACAAACTGGAATAAAGAGGTACCAAATTTTAAGCACACGAAACATTCATGCTTTTCGAGTTTACTCCAAATGTGAAAATTAAAGCTGAGATTGATAAGTAAATGTAGGTTGAGGGTGCTGTGAAGCGTCTGAAACGTTCAAGTAACGAGCAGTCTGGTGAAGAAGGGGAAGTGGCTTCCTCAACTCAGGGTTAACTTTGCCAAATGTAATTATGAAGGATGTTATTTCCAAACATGGTGGAAAAAAAAATCATCTTCTTTTTGCTTGTAAACCAAGAATTGGTGAAATTGTACCTGGTAACGACATCCTTTCCGCGTGAAGAAGACTTTTGACTTAGTAGGTATCTTGGTGGGTTTCTTCTTTTTCTTTTCCCCCTTGCCGCGTGAAGAAGACTTTTGACTTGGTAGGTATCTTGGTGGGTTTTTTCTTTTTCTTTAACCCCTTGCCGTGACTATCGTGTGCGGTCGTTCATAAGCTTTAATCATTTCACATGATATTTCCTGAACTTTTAGAACATATTGAATAAACTTTTGACCTTCCAGACCTATCTTTTTTAGAATAATTATAACTTTATCCAACATTATGCTCTTAAATCTTAATTTTATTTTTAATTAAAATCAGTTGGACATGTATGTTATTTTTCATTTTAGTTGTGTTCATATATACCAATTTATTTATTTTTTATCTTGAAGTTTGTTATTGTATGGGAATAGACCTCAAATTCAAATTTTAACCTTCCTATCTTTGTAGCCATTGTGAGTTGAATCAACACACGTTTGTACAACATATTATTACGTATTGGTATTTATAGATAGATAATGTGTCACAAATTTATATGCAAGTAAAAAGAAAGATCACTAAAGTACACTTCAAGTTAAATTATAATCTATATTGTTTAGTTATAGGATAGTTGCATGCTTAAATATGTTTTCTTCATATATTCATTGAGAGATGTAAAATTGAACTCAAATTCAAATTTTAACCTTCTTATCTTTGTATCCTTTCTTCCTCACCCATGAGAACATTCCAAAGAATATTCTCTCTCCTCCAATCATTTGATAAAGGGATATTCTCACTTGGCTTCTTGAGCAAGCTAAACTTGTGACTTCTTGAGCAAGTTACCTTGTGACTTGTGTGTGCAGGTCAAAAGTGTGTTTGTTTGGAACAAATGAGAACCCTTGATTAAATCTCATCTTGCAGTCCATGATCCATGCCTCTTCTTCCTTTCATCCTTGACCATTGATTGATCTTTTTGATCTCAACCCTTCATTTCTCATTTGCTTTCTTATAAATAGAACACTATTTGGAGACAAATGGATCCATCTTTCAATTGCAAACTTATGCTGTTGAATTCACTTACACTCACACTCATACTTTACTCACATTTAGCATATTTTAGTTCATTTTTAGTTGCATATTAGCTTTAAGCTTCCATTAATGGCTTCCATGATAACATAGATGCATACATTTAACTTATTTGTTAATTAGGATTTTAATATTTTTAAGGTTGTATACATTTAGAGAAGATTTGCATACACTCATATCAACCATCTTAGCATAAATCATGTTAAAATAGTTTGCATCATATTCATTTAGCTTTAAATCATGTTTTCATACACATCTATCAATGGTTTTTTCTTCCTACTAACTTTCTCTTTAATAAAATCAGATTGAAAACACAAGCCTACATCCAAGGGCTTGAGAAAGGGTTGCCATTCCACATCAATGTGACACCACTCCCCCAATAGGATAAGTTCCAATGTCTTAGATTAGAGGTTTTTCAAGATTTCATGATTTAGAATGTTAGTTTTAATGGCTTCTTTGTCTTTGTTTACAGTGAATGATCTTATTGGGATTAATGCATAGTAGGTTAAATATGCCTCATATTTATATGGATTGGGTGTAGTTAACCTTCACTATGCCATTGGTCATAATATTAATGTTAGTTTTAGAATCAAGATTATATGTAGGGTTAGATATAAAATTAGAGTTAGGTTTGGGGTTAATTAGTGTTAGTTTTAGGGTTGGGGTTATGGTTAAGGTTATAATTATAATTAGTTTTAGTGTTAGGGTTAGCATTTTAATAAAAATAATCTTATATAAAATCACTCATTTTGTTTTGAAATATAATTTAAAATATTTGTCAAATTTATCTATGTTGATATAGAGAGATTTAGCAAATCTAAACTCTATACCCCAGTAGTTAAATTTTAAAATATATTTCCATTAAATTCATTAAAAAACTGTTGTCTAAATTAAATCAAGGTCCAATCTAGGGCTGGTTGCCTCCATTTAGGGGCTAAGATCCAATTGTGTGCTGTATATAGGCTGAATTCTTTAGGCTTAGGGGCTGCAACCTAATTCAAGGGCATGTTCTATAAATTAGGTTTGGGGCTAAACTAGCCTAGGTTTAGGGCTGTGGGGCTAAGATTGGGCTATAAATTAAATTATTGCTAGTGCTGTGTTGGATTCCCATCACTTTAATAAAAATAGTCTTCTATAAATCATTCATTTTGTTTTGAAATTATTAAATTTACAATATTTTTCAAATTTACCTATGTTGATATATGAGAGATATAGGAAATCTAAACTCTAAACAATTTATAGTTAAATTTAAATTATATTTTATTAAATTATTAAAGAAATTGTTTATAAATTAAGTACAATACACAATGCAACAAAAAAAAACCTCACCAATGTTGATTATTTGATGTGCTTGAATAGAAAATATCACAAATATTGTATATATATATATATATTAGTCCAATAAGTGACCAAGGTCTAATGAAAGGAAGAAACTTGACTTGGTACCATTGCTTCCCAAAGATGTACTGTAAAGAAAATCTAGTAATAGCTCTTGACATTCATACCCGTAAACTCAATCGATACACATTACCACATAGTTAAAACCTTTAAATTAAATTCTAAAAATATATATTAATATTAAACTTGTAGGCTAAAAAACTAAAAACTAAAGATATTTTTAAATCTTTAACATGTTATATAATTTACAAACTTTCAAGTGTGAACTTCACATTTGCACATTTCACTTTTATTTATCTATTCATTTAGTTCATTTTTAAGTACTTTCTTTGCTTGGGATACTAAAATAAATCAACGAATCCTAGACTAGTGATATCTCTCTGGGAAGGTTTGTTTGTAAATTAAGGTGTCACTGCACAGTATCAAAAACAAGTGCCAATACTAGTAATATTCTTGTAATGCCTTTAAACCCTACTACATTCTTGGTGTTTAATATACAATGGCTATAGCATAACCCCCTAACTAATTACTTCCTACTCTACCTCCCTTAGAAACCTAACTAAAAACTAAAACTTTCTTCTTGCCCCTCTTCAAACTCACCACCCACAGGTACCATCGATTCACAATTACCATCTTCAAAATACCAAACCAAGCTCTCGAAAATATATGGAAAACTCACATCAGAGAATCCCTGTTGAATGAAACTTCTCAAGCCATAAACTAGACAAAATGTCAAATAACCATGATAAAGTAGCATTTTCAATAAATGTGCAAATGTCGAAGAAAACAAACTTTAAGTGTTAACAAAATTATGTCACAAATATTCATCAAACTAAAATGTTAGGATATTCACTAAGCTTAAGAAAACAACAATACAATATTTTTGCTTAAATCCTAAGGATATCTAGTTCTACAAAAATTCTTAAATGGAGGTTAAGCCCAATAGATGAAGTACAACTAGAAGTTTGTTTATTTAATTCTAAGAAACCGTATAATATTTATCCGCCTCACTTCATATTAAGATCATGGAGAGTAGGGACTGGTCTCCACTATTTGAAGTCAACATTTTGTCGTAGATCGAGGCAATGCCCATTGACCCCAATACATCTCATAATGTCTCAATCTCAAAAATTTAATATATAGACTCATGAGGGCTCAAAATACCACCATAAAAAATTATCATGGATCAAAAAATGTTTTAAAATACCATGGTAAAAATATATACTAACCTTTACATGTTATGCATAGTCTCTTACATGTATTTACACCCTCTTACAAAATTGTTAGAAAAATCCCTAAAAAATAAGAGATGCTCTTACATACATCATAGATTATTAATAACTTATGTAAAGATTCTCTTACACATGTCATAAATAATTCTTACATCCAAAAAGATTCCTCCTATTTTTAGCCCTTACAATTGTCATAGAATCTATTATAACATTCTTAAAAAATAGGCTTTCCATGTTAGATCACTAAATGGACATTTTTTGACAACTAACAACTTAGTTTTCAAGGTCCACTGACATGTGGCAAAAGTGGAAACTGTAACACCCCTCCATTTTGTTCTTTTGATCGAACAGTGTTTGTTATGTATGTTTTGCTTTGTTAAGACGTTGGTTATAACTTGGTTACTTTTGACCGCTAATTGTTAAGCGATGTAAACATTATGTTTTGATGTGATGGTACTTTAATCAGATGGTATTATTATTTCATGTTATGGATTAAATTATCATGTATGTGAATTATTGATGCTTTATGCTTTGATTATACCATTGATGATTAGAGGCGTCAGTTAGTGGTATTGTATTGGTGAAGGGGACGGGATCACATCACTCGCATGCGAGTGCCCTGTGATTCCGTGATTTCCTCTTCACGGTGTGTTTTAATATTTATATATATATGCATGTTCGACACTTGTGTTGTGTGCAAGATATAGGTACAGGACATTGATTCCATCTAATTCCACAGGTCTGAGCATGTCCCTTGTCCAATGGAAAACGATTGGGAGATAGTAGCTAGGTTTTATGTGTCATGACATCACCCTAGCCATGGTGTGTCGTCGGGTTGTTAGTTGGGATAAGTTATTTTCCTTGTCGTCTCATCTCTCCTTTCTTGCGTGTTTAAATTTCCTAGTGAAATGGTGTTTGCTTTATTTAAATTTATTGCCAAAATGCATAAAGGAGTGCTTGTTATTTAATTAGTTAATTTAATTCAATCAATAAATTAATCTAATCATGGATTAGATTTATTTATTGAATTAAGTAAATTAAATTAATTATGTTGGCATTAGGTGAATTTAATTATCATTGTGGTGCAAATAGAATTTTGTTTAAATAAATGTTATGCATTTGAAGTGGGAAAATGAAAATTGTTTATTAAATTTCAAAAAAGAAGAAGAAAATATCCAAAATAGCAATAACTTTTAGTGGGTGAACTCAAATTAGGGGTTTGACAATTTGGAGGAGAAAAAAAATTGCATAAGGTAATTCATTTTGTTTTGGAATTTTTAATTTTGGTTTTTGGAGAGCAAAACTTGGACTGAATTTTTTTTGGAAGAAAATTGGTGAAAGAAGGATTGGAATTGGGGAGAAGCTGAATTGAAATCAAGGGCAAAATCTCCATTGACAAAACTTCAAGCTTTTGGAGAAAATAACAGGTTTTTTTACTTCTTGTTTTGGTTCTCTTTTGGTAAAGATTTAAAATATGTTCATGTTCTTTTTAAAAGATTCAATCTTTGTTTGCAATGAAAATACCCATGAGAAAAAAAAACTAGTTGCAAAGTTGAAACAAATAAATTGTGAAATTCTGGGCAAAACAATGAAATTTCTGTAGGAATTGAAGAAAAAGCCATTAGAGAGAAAACTCAGTCAATGTAAAATTACAATGAAACAAGAAAATTCTGGAAACAATGCTTGCAAATTGGAAAACCTTTGTAAAATTGAGTTTTTGAAAGCTCTGCTGTAAAAATGTTATTCTGTGTTTATTTTGAAAAAATTTCTTCAATAAAACTGTGAGAAAATAGGGGAAATATTAAATATATATATAATATTGAGTATATATATATATATGCAAATATTACATATATAATGTTATAAATTTTATTAAATTTGAACTTGGTAAAATAATTTCATGTTTTTGGGTCTCTGTGTATTCTGTGTTTTTTTTAGGGCGTTATTTTTTTGTGTTTTGTTTGGGGACGAAACCCCGTACGCGGCCGGCGGAGCTTTCTTGGCCACCGCTCCCATGAAGGGAGGCACTGCCAGTGAAGGCAGTGCTGGGCGCTGTCTTCCCTGGCAGCGTCCCCCCAACCACAGGGAGGCTGTGGTAGCAGGGAGACCTGGGCGCTGCCTTCCCTGGCAGTGTCCCCCCCAACCACAGGGAGGCCGCGGTAGCAGGGAGACCCTGTGTCTCCCCTGCCGTGTCTTCCTGAGCGGCAGTTTCTTTTCGGTTTTTAAAAACCCCATTTTTTAATATATTTATATATATTAAATATAATATATGTATGCTATATTATATATATTATATTTATATATTAAATATAATATATATAATTTATAGTATATATTATATATATTTAATATATATATATATTATATTATTATTTTTTATTTTTTATTTATTATTTTCTTTATTATTTAAAAAGTCAATATTCTATATTTTAAATAATTTGGGAAAATAAGTTAATATCTTGTAATTGTATTTAAACATTAATTATATATTTAATATATATATGTAATTATATATATTAAGTATATATATAATTATATAGTTATTTTATATATATATAATGATACTTAAATATGATCATTAAAGAGTCTTTGCAAAGAATTTATGGGAAATCGTCTTGTAAGTGAATGATTTAATTGTTAAAGGATTTATTTTAATCATTATGGGAAAATGTGCAATATGATTAAATGAGTAGTTTAAATGTCGAAATGGTTCTCAACATGTTTTGATTTCTCTTTTGAGTTGTGCAAAGAATATGTTTTATTTAAATTGATTAGTGCACTACGTCATTGAGTGAATTGGATTTAAGAAATCCTACCATAGATGATTTTAAATTGCCTGTAATGCTTCCTTTTGACATGGGGCATTTATTCTTGGTGTGGGGCAGTCTAGTTAGTATTATGTAAGTCTTCTAGATAGGATTTTCTTTTATGTGTTTTTGGGTTGCTGTCATGTCGGTTGACCTTGTTTGCCTTGGGTAGTGCTTAATTGTGTCCCGTGTTGTACCCAGTTATCATGAGCAGGCTATGTTGACTTTATGTCATGTTTAGGGATTCATTATCCCTAGGTTGCACTTGAGTACCCTTGGGTGGTGGCATAGTTTCCACGTGTTGTCTTAGATAAGTGGCTTGCATTGAGGGCTGACACACAAAGTGGTGCCAAGAGATCTCAATGTAAGTTGGTTAATTCAGTGAAAACTTAAATAAATTGATTAGTATAGGTGGCACCAACATTTAAAAAGAATAATTTTGCCTCGCTCATGGACGCAAGTGCTTGTATAGACTTGGGATGAGATGAGAAGGCCTAGAATGGGAAGATCGTTATCTTGTCCCTTCGAAAGATAACTGATTCCGCTTTGGTTTGCATGTGGGGCCGGGAGTCGTTAAAGGTTACTAGGATATCCCAAGATGGGGGCCGGGACCTAGGAAGACTTGCCAGGATATCCCATGCGACATTGTGATGACACTTCTCCTAAGTCAACATTATGTCTGTATTCGTGATGTGATTAATTACTTAAAATCTGGAAGCATTGTAACCTTTGTGTCATGTGATGTCATGTACGTATCCTATTTCAATTGAGTCATGTTGCCTATGTTTAGAGGTTGTTGGTCTTGACCTGAAACCCTTGTTACTATCTCCTAGCACGGGGGTGAGCCTTCGGGTATCACTTGGTTGGGTGGAATGTGCACCTTACTCCGTTGATTTTGGCATTTGCTTATGTGGACGAGACTTTCGTGTTGGAGAGCTCGTGGGATCCAGTTGCTACCTTAGTTTCGTTTATGTTAGTTGCTCTTGTATTTTATTTACCCCTCATTTTTATCAAGGTGGAAATTGTAATAAGCAATCATGTTATTGATTTACCTCATTCTGGGAATGAGTGATGTAATTGTAATTGTACAACTTCTGTTATTGGTAACCGTGAAGGATCTCATGGTCTTAAATGAAAATCTCTTGTATGGAATGTATGTGCTTTAATTATTTAAGTAAATGTTGTATGTTTCATTTCATGCATGTTGTTTTAATTTATGAGTTAAATAATCTTTGTCTCGTAACCTTAGGGGATTGTTGGCTTTGTGTTGTAACCTTACATGTATATGTAATTAAACAAAAAAAAAAAATTGTGCATTTGTTTAGTAGTTTGCAACTTCCCCTAGGGTTGCATGGCGGGGCATTACACATGGTATCAGAGCCAGGTTTAAACACTAGGTACTCTGGGATTATGATGAGCCCATTTAGATTTTAGTTGTGTGTTGTGCTTAATACCTTTTTGTGTCTGTGTAGCATAATGCCTCCCAGATGTGGAAGAGGTGGGGGTCGTAGACATAGCCGTTTAGGTAGTCGCATTGGGGAATAGCAAGACCCACCTCCACATGTTCCACTTGTTTCTGACCATGAGGAGCAAGAGGCTTCTCAGAATATTCAGGGAGATGGCAATCAGAATTCGGATCCACCCAGGATTGAGGACGCTCAGTTGTGTCAGTTGTTAGAGGAGACCCTTGCCCGCCTTGGGCCTAGGCAGGAGGTAGAGACAGTGGTGGTTAGAGAGAGAGAGGTACCAGTTCAGTCTGATTCAGAGGTAGCAGCCCATATGAGGGACTTGCTTAGAGCTCGACCACCCATTTTTGATGGATCAGGCAGTGGTTTGGAGGTAGAGACATGGCTCATTGACTTGACTAGGTGTTTTGCTATGCACCCATATGGGAGCAACATTCGAGCTAGGTGCACTATCATGCACTTGAGGGGATTTGCCTCCACCTGGTGGAGATTAGAGGAGAAAAAGCTCCATCTAGATATTGGTACAGTTTCTTGGGAGTTGTTCCTAGAGCGGTTTCGAGCTAGATTTCTTTTCGAGCATTGGAGGCAGCGTCAAGGGGATGAGTTCCACACCCTTTGACAAATGACTATGTCAGTAGAGATGTATGAGCGTCATTTCTACGAGCTCAAATAGTATGCGGGCATAGGTGATGACGAGGGCATGTTGGTACAACATTTTCTCAGGGGCTTAAATGCCCGTATTAGTGGTGGAGTGCAGGTTTTCGAACCCAGGACCATGGAGGTGGTGGTCGACAAGGCTAGGCTCATTGAGGAGAACCTGGCGATGGCCTTAGGTGGTCATGTAGGAGTGCAGGTGGGTAGTGGTTCAGCAGTTGGGACTAGTGCTTGAGGAGGTCAGCCTTAGGGAGGTGCACCTTCTAGAGCTCAGCAGGGTCCATCTCAGAGTGGTCAGCAGCAGCAGCAGGGTTTCGAGGGGAAACGAAAGGGTTTCTAGCAGAGGCAGGGGGACAGGAGTTGGAGGTGCATGAGACGCTTCAACTCTGAGCAGCCAGCGTAGAGTTTTCATTCATCTTTCAGGGGTAGTGCACAACAGTCTAGTGCACCACCTGTAGGCAGGGGCTTCGGTAGAGGCACTGGATGTTTTGCGTGTGGCCAACGGGGTCACATAGTGAGGATGTGTCCCAATAAGGGCGCATCAGGTTATTCTTAGGGACCAGCGGCGTCAGAGCTGACTATAGGAGATGTAGGCCGTGGGCATCGAGTATTCACAGTGGTTGATAATCGCTAGGTAGAGCACCAGGGTATAGTCGTTGAGGCTTATGGTATGTTGAGGGGTAACCCAGTTACTATTCTATTTGATTCTGGAGCATCTGATTCCTTTGTTTCTTCATCTGTCATGGCGCAATGTGGACTGGATGCGGTAAAGCAGGTCGATTGGTGGGAGGTAGAGTTAGCTTCAGGTGTAAAAGTTGCATCCCTTTCCCTTGTGCCGGAGTGTAGGTTAGAGGTTGGACCTCTCCAGACTACCTTGGAACTTCGTGTTATTCCATTGGGTTCTTATGACGTTGTCATAGGAATGGATTGGCTAGAGGCTCATAGTGTAGTCATTGATTGTCAACGTAAGTCGATTAGATGTATTGAGGCATCTGGTAGAGAGGTAGAGGTAGTGGGGGTTCAGAGGCCGATCTCTTTGAGGATCATCTCAGCTATGCAGTTGAGAAGGTGTGTGCGGCAAGGTTGCCAATTGTTCACTGTTACAGTGGATGATCTAGGTCTAGGAGGTGGAGAAGAGAAGGTTTCTCTTGATAGTCACCCCATCCTTCAGGAGTTTTCTGATGTCTTTCCAGACGAGATTCCAGGGATGCCTCCTTAGAGGGACATTGACTTCAAGATAGACTTGGTACCTGGATCAGAGCCCATTTCATGAGCTCCCTATCGTATGACTACCCAAGAGCTGAAAGAGCTTAGGTTGCAGCTTGAGGAATTGCTAGAGAAGGGTTTTATTCGCCCTAGTGTTTCTCCTTGGGGAGCACCTGTCATCTTCATGAAAAAGGACGGTTCACTTCGGTTATGCATTGATTACCGACAGTTGAACAAAGTGACCATCAGAAATCAGTATCCTCTTCCTAGGATTGACAATCTATTCAATCAGATCAAGGGTGCTACCATCTTTTCGAAGATTGATCTCAAGTCAGGATATCATCAGCTTCAAATCTTCGAGTCAGATATTCATAAGACCGCGTTCCGAACGCGGTATGGTCACTATGAGTTCATAGTTGTGCCATTTGGTTTGACGAATGCACCCTCAGTGTTCATGAGTCTTATGAATGGGGTATTTCATACATACCTTGATAGGTTTGTTCTTGTGTTCCTAGATGATATTTTGGTATACTCTAGAATGATGGAGGAACATGAGGAGCATTTACGACAGGTATTACAGTGTTTGTGAGATAATCAGCTATATGCTAACTTGTCGAAGTGTGAATTCTTTAGGACTGAGGTTCAATACCTTGGGCATGTGATCTCTGGGGAGGGTATTTCAGTGGATCCTACAAAGATCCAAGTGATCTTAGATTGGCCTGCGCCCACAAATGTGGCAGAGATATGTAGCTTCATGGGGCTAGTGGGTTATTACAGGCGATTTGTGGAGGACTTTTCGAGGCTAGGGCATCCTATCACCTCCCTTCAGAGGAAAGGAAAGAGGTTTGAGTGGTCTGAGAAGTGTGAGACAGCCTTTCAGTGTCTTAAGGGGAAGTTGACCAGTGCTCCTATACTTGCGATACCGAATCCTATTGGGGACTTTGTAGTCTATACAGATGCATCCTTGGAGGGATTAGGTGCAGTATTGATGCAGGAGGGTCGTGTCATTGCATATGAGTCACGGAAGCTCAAGGATCATGAGCTAAACTATCCTACCCACGATCTTGAGTTGGCTGTAGTGGTTCATGCATTGACGAGATGGAGGCACTTTCTTCTTGGGCATAGGTTTTAGCTGCATAGTGATCATAGGAGCCTTCAGTATATCTTCACGCAGCCCAACTTTAATGCTAGGCAAAGGCGATGGATGGAGTTTCTCTGTGAATATGACTTCGAGGTGAAGTATATCCAAGGGAAGGAGAATGTGGTTGCAGATGCCCTTAGAGGTGAAGGCATGAGATATTTGAGTTGACTCTTATTGTTGATTTGCGGAGTCAAATTCTTTCTGCCCTCCCAGCCGATAGTTAGTATCAGGATGTTAGATCAGTGATAGAGGCAGGAAGACCCCTTGAGGGTAGATATTCAGGATACTCTCTAGATGCTGATGAGATATTGAGACACATGGGATGCATATACGTTCCCCCATCATGTGAGCTTCGCGCTTTGGTCATGACTGAAGCACATCATGCACCTTATTCAGCCCATCCAGGGGTGAAGAAGATGTATGCAGATTTGCGTCAGTTATATTTTTGGCCAGGGATGAAGCGAGATATTGTGGATTTTGTGTCGACATGTCTTGAGTGTCAGTGGGTGAACGCTGAACACCAGCATCTAGCAGGGATTTTGTAGTCACATTTAGTACCAGAGTGGAAATGGGATATAATCTCATTGGATTTCATTGTTGGTTTACCCAACTCTTTGAGACAGCATGATGCAATTATGGTGACAATGGATAGGTTGACGAAGGTAGCACACTTCTCACCTATGCGCTCTTCCTATACTACATCATCCGTAGCTAGAGTGTTCATGGAGGATATAGTGAGGTTACATGGTATTCCGCGTCGGATTATCTCTAATAGGGATCCAAAGGTTCACTCCTGAGCTCTAAGGTGGACGCCAATACAAAGATGCGATGTGTTCATTTGAACTTTAGCATCCAGAGACAGACCAGATTGAGACCATTCCACTTGAGATTGTCTGTTAATCCATTTGAGGATTAAAATTGAGATAGGAGATGATTTGTATTTTGAGATCTGATTCACCATTATACCCTAAGCTGGCAATCTCTTTATTGGACCTCTTCGGAGATTCTCGAAGATTGGTCCCATTGCTTTCACTGGCCTTGCCTTTTATTCCTTCAGTCAAGGTGGTGCAATTTAATGGTTTCATATCACCATACCATCCAGATATTTCTCATGTCCTTGATTGGAATGCTTTGCAGGTAGAGGACGGGCAGCTGGCTTTAGAGCCCGTGGCCGTGGTGGAGCGTAGAACGCTCACTCTTCGAGGGCGAGATATTGATTAGGTTAGGATCCAGTGGGATCCTAGGGATGACTCATCATCCACTTGGGAAGATGCAGCTAGGATGAGGGAACTTTATCCCTATTTGTTTGTAGGCTTCCAGGAGTAAACCTGACCCTGGGGGGGAGGATGTAACACCCCTCCATTTTGTTCTTTTGATCGAACAGTGTTCGTTATGTATGTTTTGCTTTGTTAGCACATTGGTTATAACTTGGTTACTTTTGACCACTAATTGTTAAGCGATGTAAACATTATGTTTTGATGTGATGGTACTTTGATCAGATGGTATTATTATTTCATGTTATGGATTAAATTATCATGTATGTGAATTATTGATGCTTTATGCTTTGATTATACCATTGATGATTAGAGGCGTTAGTTAGCGGTATTGTATTGGTGAAGGGGACGAGATCACATCACTCGCATGCGAGTGCCCTATGATTCCACGATTTCCTCTTCACGGTGTGTTTTAATATTTATATATATATGCATGTTTGACACTCGTGTTGTGTGCAGGATGCAGGTACAGGACATTGACTCCACCTGGTTCCACAGGTCTGAGCATGTCCCTTGTCCAACGAAAAATGATTGGGAGATAGTAGCTAGGTTTTTTGTGTCGTGACATCACCCTAGCCATGGTGTGTCGTCGGGTTGTCAGTTGGGATAATTTATTTTCCTTGTCGTCTCGTCTCTCCTTGCTTGCGTGTTTAAATTTCCTAGTGAAATGGTGTTTGCTTTATTTAAATTTATTGCCAAAATGCATAAATGAGTGCTTGTTATTTAATTAGTTAATTTAATTCAATCAATAAATTAATCTAATCATGGATTAGATTTATTTATTGAATTAAGTAAATTAAATTAATTATGTTGGCATTATTAAATTTGAGGCAAATAAAAATAAATAAATAAATGGAAAATTGCCTTGCATTCCTCTTGTAATAAAATAAATTAAAAATGTAATTGTTAGATTCAATTTTGTGAAAGAAAGGGAATTTAATTATCATTGTGGTGCAAATAGAATTTTGTTTAAATAAATGTTATGCATTTGAAGTGGGAAAATGAAAATTGTTTATGAAATTTCAAAAAAAAAAAGAAAATATCCAAAATAGCAATAACTTTTGGTGGGTGAACTCAAATTAGGGGTTTGACAATTTGGAGGAGAAAAAAAATTGCATAAGGTAATTCATTTTGTTTTGGAATTTTTAATTTTGGTTTTTGGAGAGCAAAACTTGGACTGAATTTTTTTTGGAAGAAAATTGGTGAAAGAAGGATTGGAATTGGGGAGAAGCTGAATTGAAATCAAGGGCAAAATCTCCATTGACAAAACTTCAAGCTTTTGGAGAAAATAACAGGTTTTTTTACTTCTTGTTTTGGTTCTCTTTTGGTAAAGATTTAAAATATGTTCATGTTCTTTTTAAAAGATTCAATCTTTGTTTGCAATGAAAATACCCATGAGAAAAAAAAACTAGTTGCAAAGTTGAAACAAATAAATTGTGAAATTCTGGGCAAAACAATGAAATTTCTGTAGGAATTGAAGAAAAAGCCATTAGAGAGAAAACTCAGTCAATGTAAAATTACAATGAAACAAGAAAATTCTGGAAACAATGCTTGCAAATTGGAAAACCTTTGTAAAATTGAGTTTTTGAAAGCTCTGCTGTAAAAATGTTATTCTGTGTTTATTTTGAAAAAATTTCTTCAATAAAACTGTGAGAAAATAGGGGAAATATTAAATATATATATAATATTGAGTATATATATATATATGCAAATATTACATATATAATGTTATAAATTTTATTAAATTTGAACTTGGTAAAATAATTTCATGTTTTTGGGTCTCTGTGTATTCTGTGTTTTTTTTAGGGCGTTATTTTTTTGTGTTTTGTTTGGGGACGAAACCCCGTACGCGGCCGGCGGAGCTTTCTTGGCCACCGCTCCCATGAAGGGAGGCACTGCCAGTGAAGGCAGTGCTGGGCGCTGTCTTCCCTGGCAGCGTCCCCCCAACCACAGGGAGGCTGTGGTAGCAGGGAGACCTGGGCGCTGCCTTCCCTGGCAGTGTCCCCCCCAACCACAGGGAGGCCGCGGTAGCAGGGAGACCCTGTGTCTCCCCTGCCGTGTCTTCCTGAGCGGCAGTTTCTTTTCGGTTTTTAAAAACCCCATTTTTTAATATATTTATATATATTAAATATAATATATGTATGCTATATTATATATATTATATTTATATATTAAATATAATATATATAATTTATAGTATATATTATATATATTTAATATATATATATATTATATTATTATTTTTTATTTTTTATTTATTATTTTCTTTATTATTTAAAAAGTCAATATTCTATATTTTAAATAATTTGGGAAAATAAGTTAATATCTTGTAATTGTATTTAAACATTAATTATATATTTAATATATATATGTAATTATATATATTAAGTATATATATAATTATATAGTTATTTTATATATATATAATGATACTTAAATATGATCATTAAAGAGTCTTTGCAAAGAATTTATGGGAAATCGTCTTGTAAGTGAATGATTTAATTGTTAAAGGATTTATTTTAATCATTATGGGAAAATGTGCAATATGATTAAATGAGTAGTTTAAATGTCGAAATGGTTCTCAACGTGTTTTGATTTCTCTTTTGAGTTGTGCAAAGAATATGTTTTATTTAAATTGATTAGTGCACTATGTCATTGAGTGAATTGGATTTAAGAAATCCTAACATAGATGATTTTAAATTGCCTGTAATGCTTCCTTTTGACATGGGGTGTTTATTCTTGGTGTGGGGCAGTCTAGTCAGTATTATGTAAGTCTTCCAGATAGGATTTTCTTTTATGTGTTTTGGGGTTGCTGTCATGTCGGTTGACCTTGTTTGCCTTGGGTAGTGCTTAATTGTGTCCCGTGTTGTACCCGGTTATCATGAGCGGGCTATGTTGACTTTATGTCGTGTTTAGGGATTCATTATCCCTAGGTTGCACTTGAGTACCCTTGGGTGGTGGCATAGTTTCCATGTGTTGTCTTAGAGAAGTGGTTTGCATTGAGGGCCGACACACAAAGTGGTGCCAGGAGATCTCAATGTAAGTTGGTTAATTCAGTGAAAACTTAAATCAATTGATTAGTATAGGTGGCACCAACATTTAAAAAGATTAATTTTGCCTCGCTCATGGACGCAAGTGCTTGTATAGACTTGGGATGAGAGAAGGCCTGGAATGGCAAGATCATTATCTTGTCCCTTCGAAAGATAACTGATTCCGCTTTGGTTTGCATGTGGGGCTGGGAGTCGTTAGAGGTTACTAGGATATCCCGAGATGGGGGCCGGGACCTAGGAAGACTTGCCAGGATATCCCATGCGACATTGTGATGACACTTCTCCTAAGTCAACATTATGTTTGTATTTGTGATGTGATTAATTACTTAAAATCTAGAAGCATTGTAACCTTTGTGTCATGTGATGTCATGTACGTATCCTATTTTAGTTGAGTCATGTTGCCTATGTTTAGAGGTTGTTGGTCTTGACCTGAAACCCTTGTTACTATCTCCTAGCACGGGGGGTGAGCCTTCGGGTATCACTTGGTTGGGTGGAACGTGCACCTTACTCCGTTGATTTTGGTGTTTGCTTATGTGGACAAGACTTTCGTGTTGGAGAGCACGTGGGATCTAGTTGCTACCTTAGTTTCGTTTATGTTAGTTGCTCTTGTATTTTATTTACCCCTCATTTTTATCAAGGTGGAAATTGTAATAAGCAATCATGTTATTGATTTACCTCATTCTGGGAATGAGTGATGTAATTGTAATTGTACAACTTCTGTTATTGGTAACCGTGAAGGATCTCATGGTCTTAAATGAAAATATCTTGTATGGAATGTATGTTCTTTAATTATTTAAGTAAATGTTGTATGTTTCATTTCATGCATGTTGTTTTAATTTGTGAGTTAAATAATCTTTGTCTCGTAACCTTAGGGGATTATTGGCTTTGTGTTGTAACCTTATATGTATTTGTAATTAAACAAAAATAAATAAATTGTGCATTTGTTTAGTAGTTTGCAACTTCCCCTAGGGTTGCGTGGCGGGGCATTACAGAAACTTAAAATCTCATACCATTTTGATGGAGCACAAATATTTAATAATATATAACTATGGGAAATTTATAAAATAATAATAAATAAATAACTTAAGAATTGATAAGGTTTAGATACTTTAATTCTCAACATTATCCCACTTGTCGAATACCTTGCAAAAACTAAGGGAATCATACCATCATGAAATCAAATATGCATAAGAAACAAGGCATGTGACTTCTCTGCACCAAGTAAACTTTTTTGTGCTCACAAGTTTGGTGAGATAATTTATGACATTCACCTGAGTATCGATTTATTTCAACTCAATTTTTCCATTAGCAATCATTTCATGAACAAAATAGTATTAAACATTCACATGCTTAGTTTGAGCATGATACATAGGATTCTTAGCTAAATGAGTTACACTCTAGCTATCATAGCCAATCTAAAATATTCTACAATAAAAAATAATACTTGCACACAATTTTTGTAACCATGTTGCCTCCTTAGAAACATGGCTAGCATTCGTATCCTCTATTTTAGTAGTGGATAAAGCAACCATGGTATGTCTCTTACTCATGCAAATTATAGCTCCTCCAAATTATGTTTCATGAGTAGTGGTTCTTGGGAACCCATCTCTCATGATAATGAATGATCCACTTAGCACTCTTTAAATCTCAGTGATGATCATAGAGGTGAAGCACTAGGCATTGTAGAAGATAGAGGGGGAGCCAGTAGCTCCTATTCTTGCATCTTCTTTTGCTGTTTCTTTTCCTTCTGCTCCTCCTACTTTAGTTGTAATCACTTCCATTCTACTTCCAACTCCCTCGATTAGTGTTGATCATCCTGACCCCAAAAGGGTGCAGGTTTTCATTGCTCCTTCTGTAGAGCCTCCTCTCTTGATGTCCCTTCCAGAAATTCCTCCTTTTTCTCATCCCATGGATATGTCAAACACAACAGTGGTGTCTGTTGCGACTTTGTCTTCTCCCTCCTCTGCCTTTGCTTCTTTTGTGGGGATCCAACATCCTCTGTTGAAGTGTAAGCCGAAGGATGGCCTCAACTCAATTGGTGGTCAGAAGAAGGGCTTGTCTTCTTCGGGAGCTAGTCTTGTTATGGCCTGCACCACTCTTGTGATGGAGGCATCCCTTGCATCCCTAAGTTTGTCACTGCCCCTCTTGATGAGGTCAGTAGTGGATCTTGAGTGCCTCCTTCTCCCATCCAGATAACACATGAAACTCTAGTGAAGTGCATGTTTAACTCAATGGATATTGTCCTGGCTCTATTTATGATCTTTGCGAGATCGCTGACCTTCACCTCACAAGAGCTTAGTGAAGAAGACCTCGAGGGCCTTCTTCCTTGGCCCTTGTTACAAGAGAGTCAAAGGGTACTCCCCTCTCTATCCCACCCTTGTAGGCCCATTGTCCCTCCTCGTATAATGATCTAGATTGGGAGAAAGACAATCTATTGGTCGATGAGGAGTAGTGTGCTACCTCTTCTTTATTTGTAGATTAGATTTATGTGTGTATTGTGTTCCTCCCGTGCTTATATTTATGTGTTTTTTATCCTACTTGGAGGACCCTTGCTACCCTTATAGGTGCTTGGATACACGCTTGAAATTTTTTTCATAAGCTCTTCTTCTATGTGTATCATCATTCTTCTATATGTTGTAATTTTTTTTCAACAATTGGGGATGATGCAAAGTGTTGGGGGCATTTAGGCCCTTTTCCATGTTGACCCAATTTTTTATTTTTTATTTTTTCTTCATGTTCCATTTTTCATGATCTAGGAACTTTGGGGATTGATGATCATTTGTTTATACACCATGTGATACCTATTTAAATATATATGAACAAATTTGACCCCGAAATCCTAGATCCCTTATCTCTTGATTTATTCATTTTTGCTTGTCTCTTGTTTTCTTTATTTGTCTCTCTTTCTTCCTGCTTAATGATGTTGTGGTGCTTATGCATTGTCCCTCACGTACGTGACAACATTCCATGTTTACATCTTGTTATTTCTCATGGGCCACAACATCTCTACCTTTTTTTCTCTCTCCTTAGGATGCTACATGCTCCTCTGTGTAGCACACACCATCCTAAGGAGGGTCTACCATGCTTCTTTGATTTTCAATAAGGTGAATTTGGTGGCCAATGAATCCCTTACTAAAAATTTTTCATTTTCAAAAATTTGTTCTTCAACAAGGACCCCCTAATGAAAATTTTCTTTTGAAAACTAGAACTCATAGTGAAAGAATCTAAAAACTTTCCTTCAAAAAAGGAGTATTTTTTCTAATGAAGGAGCATTCTTTCTACTAGATTCCTTGATGAAAGAGATCATTCAAAATGATTTCTTGATGATAGAATCATTTACAGAAAATATTATTCTTTTCAAATTAGAGTGTCCCTTTGAATGGGACCCTTGCTATTTTGAAGGGTTCTTGAAGGGACCCCTTTGAAAACTTCTCCTTCAATTGCTTGTTCTGTGATATGTTTATCTATTTTGGATTTTCTACCTAACATGTTTTGTTTGCAGCTTAACATGTTGCTTTGTAGGATCAAGCACCTGTAAATCCCCTTTTACCATTGAGCTTGCTTAGTAGGACCAAGCACCTCATCAAGCTTGCCTTGTAAGATCGAGAAATTTTAAGGGCCTTTCACATCAATCTCTTCAAGACCGAACACCTGTAGAGTCCTTCCATTTCAAGCCCCATAGGATTGAGAACTTGTGGCGATCCCTTTGCAGGATCAAGAACCTATGAAGCTCCTTCTTTATGTAGGACTGAGGACCTATAGAGCCTTTGTTCAACTTTTGCGGGATCAAGAACTCATGGAGCCAATTTTGTAGGACCGAGTACCTGTGGAGCCATCTCTCTCTCTTTCACGTCAAGGTTGCCTTGCGAGACTAAGAACTTGTAGAGCTACCTCTTGCACATCCAAGTGTGCTAGATCAAAGATCTACTTCCTTGATAGTTAAGGTATATCTCTTCAATCTCTTTCTACTTTACCTCTGTGGACACCAGAAATGGATATTCAACTTCCTTTGTCCACACAGGGGGAAAGAACAAAGGGGGATTAGATTTCATAATGCTCACATTCAAGAATACCTTAGAGATCCCAACCCAATGAAGGATATGAGAGATATGACTATAAGATATCCTTGGAAATGAATGGAGACAAGAAATGGGTTCACCACCGAGTGTAAACTTAGAAAATGCAAGATGTTTGAAAAATAGTGTGATATATAAACTAATACTAAATGACCTAAGAATGGAATTAAAATGTAACAAAAAACTATGAAATTGGAAGTGCGCACCTAGAAACTTGTTGAAGATGGAATGAAGCTCTGGAATCCTGAAAAATTCATTGTTGATGCCAATTGGGACTCATATGTCAAGCTGGGTGACTTAGTCAAGTTTCAGGAAGACTGTGCTGGAACAGGTTTTAGACAAATGGGTACTCAAATCTACAAAATTCCTATTTAGGTCTGGGTAGTGGGACTCATTTGCCAATAGTGGTGAATCAGTCCACCTCTAGATTTTTGGAAATTCAAAATAGGAAACTGTAGCCCTAAGTTTTCTCTTCTGCTCCTGATACAGATTTGGGTCCAAAACTGCAGAATTCAACTTATAGATCTTCTCCAAGCTTCTCTTAGGAATTTGACAACTTTGACTTTTTTGGACCACTTTTACAATCTTAACTTCTTGGTAAACCTGCAACCTAGCCCTACAAATCACACACAAGAAGAGGGAAAAATGTTGTGGGGTTAGTGAATAGGGGTTTTCCTTGGTCAAACCCCTTTTTGGTAATTAAACCCTTGAAATGAAATGAAATATAATGGAGAATGATGAATGAACAAAAAACAATGCTACAACTCACCAATCTCTTGCAATAAGATGTTGCAAACATGTAGATAATGGCTCTAATGGATGTAGACTTGAACTCTAGTGTGATGTTGATGGATAGATTGAATGCAATGCTTACAAGTCCTACACCATAATTATTAGCTCTAAAATAACATGACGTAAACAATCTTTGACATGATGAATGACACTTGAAAAATGCTCTTGATTGCTTGATAATTTTCCCTTGAAATGCCTTGAATGCTCAAATGTTCTTGTAAACTATATGCATGAATACTTGAATGCTAGGTATGAAAATGAAGGGAAGAAGCTTGTATTTATACTCAATTATGCAATAATTCCCAAAATTACAACATCACAGGTCGACCTTAGATCTTGGAGAATAAAAACCTACCAGAATTTTGAATTAAATTTGAATTTTAAGCTAAAGGGGACTCATTCGCCATCTTGGGAAAATGGGTTCCACCTAAGGGAAGAAGCTTGTATTTATACTCAATTATGCAATAATTCCCAAAATTACAACATCATAGGTCGACCTTAGATCTTGGAGAATAAAAACCTACCAAAATTTTGAATTAAATTTGAATTTTAAGCTAAAGGGGACTCATTTGCCATCTTGGGCAAATGGGTCCCACCTAAGGGGACTCATTCGCCTAGAATGGTGAATGAGTCCCACCTTAGGCATTTCAGGTGAGTTTTAGGATTTTGATGTTGCAAATGATATTTATCAAGATTATTCTAAAAAATACACATAAATAAGGCTTGTGGATGTAAAATGGGGCCAATTAAAGCATAAGAAAACCCAATTATTAATGACAAACCTATAAAAATGTGAAAGTGTGTTACAACACTTTACAACACTTTGAAACAAGGCTTGGTAAATGATGAAAAGAGGCTATTTAGGTGAAATACATTAACAAGACCCTAGAAAAGTGTGAAAGTGTGTTAAAACACTTTACAACACTTAAATAAGGTACCACTTGAATCCTTTTAGTTCATAAGGGCCCAAGACCTAATGTGAATGTGTTATCCACATTACAACATTAAATCAAGGCAAAATTAAGCCAAAATCACAAGGAGGTCCCAAATGAGATAGGAAAAGTAGAAGGGTTACTTTTTCGATGTCCACAACCTCACATCCACACTGACACGTATGCTCACTAAAGTGTGGGAAAAATATAATGGTGCGAATTTTCACCCTAGGAAAATTCTCCATTTCATCACCCTACCTTAGAAAATATAAATTCAATGATGTAAAATCTCCCATCACCACCTTGCTCCATCCACCTGGCCGCACCTTTTGTGTTTGTGGAAGAATTTATTTTGAGGATGCGTGTGAACCACATGGACGTCTACATGCCACACTGGCGTCCTAATAGGATTCCTACCCTTGGAATCAACATAAACATTATGTTTCCTATTGGCCCGGGCGAAGTGTAATGTCTCCTACCTCCTTGACCAATGAAATTCAAACCTTTTACCTCCCTTTGCTAATTCAAACCCAATTCTTTCTCATCCCTTCACTCTCTCTTAGCTTCTATTCACTTGCTTCACTCCCTCTTGCATTCTAGCTCATTCTACTTTGAGTCTCTTGCTTCCATACCACTTCTCTTAGCTGTAAGCTCTTCATTTTGGCTCTGACACCACATTCTTGTTGCAACACCACTGCTATTAGAGGATCTTCAAGCTTCTTCCTTCCACTATTAGCCTTAACTGCTTATAGTTGAGAAGGTGATATTGTGCTTTGTTGTCCATTTACATCATCTTGTTTATTGAGTAGCATTATAGTTGTTTGTGCTTTCTACTTAGCAATACTATTTCCTTTATACATTTTCCATCGCTTTCTACACTTTGTGGCTATTTGCTTATCTGTGAAGGTGGGAACACCAAAAAGGGGTTTGACTGAAACAAACCTCAAACATAGCCCAACATTTTTATCATTTCCATGTGCGTAGGTTCTTTCAAGCGGGGCTACTTGAAGAATCAACTCATGGGTAAAAAGGTATATTTTTCCACTTTCTTTATCATTTCTAAAATAGCTTATTTCTAGTATTCTTTTTGTTATACTTGCAATTTTTGTATTCTGTAAACTCATAAGACATTAAACAATCGAATAGTTAAGTAGAATTCTTGTGTTTTTGTTTGTTCTTTGGACCTCTGTTTGTGCAAGATGCTAGTGTGTCCCTGAGACACCAACGTGCCGCATTGGAGTTTGAGATCCACATTGCCATCCTCAGACAGTACGTTGTCTGGGCAGTAAACCGAACCTTAAAAGGCGACTCTTCTGACCTTGTGAACATATGGTTTTAGCAAAAGGAAAGTGACAAGCTATTTTCTCTTCCTTTTCGGCCTTAGTACCTTGTCCTTTTCAATTTAGCAAACCCGAGGTAGTTTAGGGCAGTCCGTTCCTTGGGGCTCTTTCGTGACCTTGAGTTTCGGTGGTGATGTGTACCCCTTCTCTACAATATTTATTAAGGATATGTACGCTATTTGTACGTTGAGAGGTGTTTATCGTTTACAACAATGAGATTTGATAATCCATGTTCAAAAAATCAAATCATAAAAAGATCATAAAAGTACCTTTTATTTTGTTTAAAACAATTTCAAATTAGATAAAAGCATTTTTTTTTTCTTTAAAGAAAATTTCAAATGATTTTTTTCTTTTCTTTATTTTCTTTACAGTTGTTTCAAACCACATAATTTTAATTGTCATTGAAGAAGACACGACCATCTTGAATCTTAACTATAGCTTTTTTAACTCTTCAATAAATATATAAAAATATATATGCTATTTTAACTTTAATTACAATTTATAAAAAAAAAAACACAACAAATTAGAAAGATAGGAAAAAGAAAAATATTTTAAAAAGTAAATTAAATTAATATAAAATAAAAATTACTTCACAATGCAACGATTAAGTTTAGAAAATTTAGAAAATATAAAAACTTCCCGATAGGTAATTTCCTGAAAAAGGGGAAAAGGGCAAAAATAATCGAATAAAAAATTTGCACTGCACAGAAAATGGAGAACTCTGGCAACAGCAAGAGACGTTACGTTAGACTTAAAAACGGCCTTTTAGAACTGAAATCGCCTTTCGCTTGTCATAACGGGCAACGGAGGTCAGGCTACTCGTCTTGTACGCGTCACTTTCGCCTGCAAGTAAATCAAACTTGTCTGCTAACTGAGTCCTTTCCTAATCTGGAAAACAGTCTCGGAAGATTTTGGGTGTTTTTTTGTTTTTTAAGTTTTATTAAACTAAACGGCATTGAAATTAATTGCAATGAACGAGATCACAAATTCTCCAGCTGAAGATCGAATTGAGTGGCCTAATGCTTCAAGACGAGTGTTATAGGAATTCAGGAAGCTATGGCTTCTTTCAGGGCCTGCAGTACTCGTCATGCTCTTCAACTTTTTACTCTCTGTTGTCTCCCAAATGTTTGCAGGTCATCTGGGAGAGTCAGAATTAGCAGGAGCTTGCATAGCAAATGTTGGAATTCAAGGATTTGCCTATGGAGTTTTGGTTAGTAGCATTTGAAAAATTCATACGAAATTCAATACTGGGTTTGTATTGTATTTATAGTTCAGATACTTTATAACACAGTTTATTCATTGTTTGGACAACGTAGATTGGAATGGCAAGTGCAGTACAAACACTCTGTGGGCAAGCTTTTGGAGCCAAGAAGTACAAAATGCTTGGAATCATATGTCAACAATCTATGTTGCTAATGACAGCCACTGCTATGCTTCTGAGTTTACTCTATGCTTTTGCAGAGCCTGCATTGCATGCCATTCGGCAGAATAAAGCAATAGCTGCTCAGGGAGCTATCTTTGCAAAAGGGCTCATTCCTCAATTACTTGCCTTTGCTTTGAGTTGTCCCTTGCAGAGATTTTTACTGGCTCAGAATATAGTGGCTCCTCTTGCCTATATTTCTATAGCCACTTTTCTGCTGCATGTTCTTCTAAGCTGGCTAGCTGATTACAAGCTTGGGTTGGGCCTGCTGGGAGCTTCATTAACCTTGAGCTTGTCATGGTGGATTCTCACCATTGCAACTGCTATTTATATACTGTGGAGTCCAAGTTGTAAGGATACATGGACTGGCTTTTCATGGAAAGCCTTCACAGAGCTCTGGCCTTCCTTCAAACTGTCTATGGCATCAGCTGTCACGCTATGGTATGATTCTAGAACATATATTCAATTCTCTTATCTCAATTTACTACAATTGAGCCAAATTTGAATTCACTAAACCACATTGAAGTATTTATCTATGGCAATTTACTCACTACCTGCGTCTCTGTCCTACAGTTTAGAAATATGGTACAATCAAAGCCTAGCTCTCATCTCAGGGCTATTGCCTAATCCGGAGGTTGCCTTGGACTCTCTTTCAATTTGGTAATGCTATATCCATAGTACTGCACCTAAGAAAATAATTCTGATCTTGTTCTAAGTTCTCTTATATTGTATTTTTAAATGTACAAATGTGCCGATTCAGAAATCTGGAGATCTTAAACTAATCAGGAAGTTAACAGTAGGAGATTGTTTTACATATATTTATGGGCTAGAGTGCAAGATTGATGCAATGAAAAATAGTATTATGTTAGTCTCTTTTGTGTTTATTTGTCCATACTACTATTACAGATTTTGAGCTTCAGAGATTGTACTACTTGGTGTGTGCAGCATGAATTACTGGAACTGGGACATGCAACTAATGTTGGGTATCAGTGCTGCTGCATGGTTTGTATTTATATAACCAAAGAAACCTTTGATTTCATGTAATCCAAAGCGATGACAACCATTTCCAATTTTATCAAGAAATTATGATAGTCTTAACGTTATGCTATGCCATAAATCTTCTTTTTACCCATTTCATTGTCCAGAATGTTTATTCATTTGTACTTTGCAAGAACTCTCTGTGAAGCTTATTTAAAAAATTACTTCATTTCTAAATAGGATGAGTTTTTCATAAATTGTCTTTAAATTTGCAGCACAAGAGTTGGTAATGAGCTTGGAGCGAAGAGGCCCAAAGCTGCAAGATTTTCAGTTGTGGTTGTTGTGTCCACCTCCATCATAATCAGTCTCCTCCTCGCCATTGTGATATTAGCACTTCACAAATACCTTGGCCACCCATTCACAAGCAGCACCGAGGTCATGAGAGCAGTGTCTTCCATGACACCATTACTTGTAATATCTGTCTTTTTGAATGGTGCACAGCCTGTTCTTTCAGGTTCTCCTCCACTCCTTTCATGTTCAAAGCAATTATATTCTCCGTTACCATTATACTTTGCTTTAGTCTTACAATTGGTAAAAGAATCTGCTCTGGTTGCATGACCAAAAGAATTTTCTCCTTGACCATTGAATTTTAGTTTAGCTTGAAATTGACAAATTGGTTGTCCAAACAGGTGTGGCAATTGGATGTGGGTGGCAAACATTTGTTGCATGTGCCAATCTCGTCTCTTATTACATTGTCGGTTTGCC
>VDFB02286387.1:0-26916 GCA_007258455.2 Sequoia sempervirens
ACTTTACAACACTTAAATAAGGTACCACTTGAATCCTTTTAGTTCATAAGGGCCCAAGACCTAATGTGAATGTGTTATCCACATTACAACATTAAATCAAGGCAAAATTAAGCCAAAATCACAAGGAGGTCCCAAATGAGATAGGAAAAGTAGAAGGGTTACTTTTTCGATGTCCACAACCTCACATCCACACTGACACGTATGCTCACTAAAGTGTGGGAAAAATATAATGGTGCGAATTTTCACCCTAGGAAAATTCTCCATTTCATCACCCTACCTTAGAAAATATAAATTCAATGATGTAAAATCTCCCATCACCACCTTGCTCCATCCACCTGGCCGCACCTTTTGTGTTTGTGGAAGAATTTATTTTGAGGATGCGTGTGAACCACATGGACGTCTACATGCCACACTGGCGTCCTAATAGGATTCCTACCCTTGGAATCAACATAAACATTATGTTTCCTATTGGCCCGGGCGAAGTGTAATGTCTCCTACCTCCTTGACCAATGAAATTCAAACCTTTTACCTCCCTTTGCTAATTCAAATCCAATTCTTTCTCATCCCTTCACTCTCTCTTAGCTTCTATTCACTTGCTTCACTCCCTCTTGCATTCTAGCTCATTCTACTTTGAGCCTCTTGCTTCCATACCACTTCTCTTAGCTGTAAGCTCTTCATTTTGGCTCCGACACCACATTCTTGTTGCAACACCACTGCTATTAGAGGATCTTCAAGCTTCTTCCTTCCGCTATTAGCCTTAACTGCTTATAGTTGAGAAGGTGATATTGTGCTTTGTTGTCCATTTACATCATCTTGTTTATTGAGTAGCATTATAGTTGTTTGTGCTTTCTACTTAGCAATACTATTTCCTTTATACATTTTCCATCGCTTTCTACACTTTGTGGCTATTTGCTTATCCGTGAAGGTGGGAACACCAAAAAGGGGTTTGACTGAAACAAACCTCAAACATAGCCCAACATTTTTATCGTTTCCATGTGCGTAGGTTCTTTCAAGCGGGGCTACTTGAAGAATCAACTCATGGGTAAAAAGGTATATTTTTCCACTTTCTTTATCATTTCTAAAATAGCTTATTTCTAGTATTCTTTTTGTTATACTTGCAATTTTTGTATTCTGTAAACTCATAAGACATTAAACAATCGAATAGTTAAGTAGAATTCTTGTGTTTTTGTTTGTTCTTTGGACCTCTGTTTGTGCAAGATGCTAGTGCATCCCTGAGACACCAACGTGCCGCATTGGAGTTTGAGATCCACATTGCCATCCTCAGACAGTACGTTGTCTGGGCAGTAAACCGAACCTTAAAAGGCGACTCTTCTGACCTTGTGAACATATGGTTTTAGCAAAAGGAAAGTGACAAGCTATTTTCTCTTCCTTTTCGGCCTTAGTACCTTGTCCTTTTCAATTTAGCAAACCCGAGGTAGTTTAGGGCAGTCCGTTCCTTGGGGCTCTTTCGTGACCTTGAGTTTCGGTGGTGATGTGTACCCCTTCTCTACAATATTTATTAAGGATATGTACACTATTTGTACGTTGAGAGGTGTTTATCGTTTACAACAATGAGATTTGATAATCCATGTTCAAAAAATCAAATCATAAAAAGATCATAAAACTACCTTTTATTTTGTTTAAAACAATTTCAAATTAGATAAAAGCATCTTTTTTTTCTTTAAAGAAAATTTCAAATGATTTTTTTCTTTTCTTTATTTTCTTTACAGTTGTTTCAAACCACATAATTTTAATTGTCATTGAAGAAGACACGACCATCTTGAATCTTAACTATAGCTTTTTTAACTCTTCAATAAATATATAAAAATATATATGCTATTTTAACTTTAATTACAATTTATAAAAAAAAAAACACAACAAATTAGAAAGATAGGAAAAAGAAAAATATTTTAAAAAGTAAATTAAATTAATATAAAATAAAAATTACTTCACAATGCAACGATTAAGTTTAGAAAATTTAGAAAATATAAAAACTTCCCGATAGGTAATTTCCTGAAAAAGGGGAAAAGGGCAAAAATAATCGAATAAAAAATTTGCACTGCCCAGAAAATGGAGAACTCTGGCAACAGCAAGAGACATTACGTTAGACTTAAAAACTCTGAAATCGCCTTTCGCTTGTCATAACGGGCAACGGAGGTCAGGCTACTCGTCTTGTACGCGTCACTTTCGCCTGCAAGTAAATCAAACTTGTCTGCTAACTGAGTCCTTTCCTAATCTGGAAAACAGTCTCGGAAGATTTTGGGTGTTTTTTTGTTTTTTAAGTTTTATTAAACTAAACGGCATTGAAATTAATTGCAATGAACGAAATCACACATTCTCCAGCTGAAGATCGAATTGAGTGGCCTAATGCTTCAAGACGAGTGTTATAGGAATTCAGGAAGCTATGGCTTCTTTCAGGGCCTGCAGTACTCGTCATGCTCTTCAACTTTTTACTCTCTGTTGTCTCCCAAATGTTTGCAGGTCATCTGGGAGAGTTAGAATTAGCAGGAGCTTGCATAGCAAATGTTGGAATTCAAGGATTTGCCTATGGAGTTTTGGTTAGTAGCATTTGAAAAATTCATAGGAAATTCAATACTGGGTTTGTATTGTATTTATAGTTCAGATACTTTATAACACAGTTTATTCATTGTTTGGACAATGTAGATTGGAATGGCAAGTGCAGTACAAACACTCTGTGGGCAAGCTTTTGGAGCCAAGAAGTACAAAATGCTTGGAATCATATGTCAACAATCTATGTTGCTAATGACAGCCACTGCTATGCTTCTGAGTTTACTCTATGCTTTTGCAGAGCCTGCATTGCATGCCATTGGGCAGAATAAAGCAATAGCTGCTCAGGGAGCTATCTTTGCAAAAGGGCTCATTCCTCAATTATTTGCCTTTGCTTTGAGTTGTCCCTTGCAGAGATTCTTACTGGCTCAGAATATAGTGGCTCCTCTTGCCTATATTTCTATAGCCACTTTTCTACTGCATGTTCTTCTAAGCTGGCTAGCTGATTACAAGCTTGGGTTGGGCCTGCTGGGAGCTTCATTAACCTTGAGCTTGTCATGGTGGATTCTCACCATTGCAACTGTTATTTATATACTGTGGAGTCCAAGTTGTAAGGATACATGGACTGGCTTTTCATGGAAAGCCTTCACAGAGTTCTGGCCTTCCTTCAAACTGTCTATGGCATCAGCTGTCACGCTATGGTATGATTCTAGAACATGTATTCAATTCTCTTATCTCAATTTGCTACAATTGAGCCAAATTTGAATTGAGTAAACCACATTGAAGTATTTATCTATGGCAATTTACTCACTACCTGCGTCTCTGTCCTACAGTTTAGAAATATGGTACAATCAAAGCCTAGCTCTCATCTCAGGGCTATTGCCTAATCCGGAGGTTGCCTTGGACTCTCTTTCAATTTGGTAATGCTATATCCATAGTACTGCACCTAAGAAAATAATTCTGATCTTGTTCTAAGTTCTCTTATATTGTATTTTTAAATGTACAAATGTGCCTATTCAGAAATCTGGAGATCTTAAACTAATCAGGAAGTTAACAGTAGGAGATTGTTTTACATATATTTATGGGCTAGAGTGCAAGATTGATGCAATGAAAAATAGTATTATGTTAGTCTCTTTT
Source organism: Sequoia sempervirens (assembly GCA_007258455.2). Classification (NCBI taxonomy): domain Eukaryota; kingdom Viridiplantae; phylum Streptophyta; class Pinopsida; order Cupressales; family Cupressaceae; genus Sequoia; species Sequoia sempervirens. The sequence continues at coordinate 3,646 of VDFB02286387.1, forward strand.
GTGTTTATTTGTCCATACTACTATTACAGATTTTGAGCTTCAGAGATTGTACTACTTGGTGTGTGCAACATGAATTACTGGAACTGGGACATGCAACTAATGTTGGGTATCAGTGCTGCTGCATGGTTTGTATTTGTATAACCAAAGAAACCTTTGATTTCATGTAATCCAAAGCGATGATAACCATTTCCAATTTTATCAAGAAATTATGATAGTCTTAACATTAATCTCTGCCATAAATTTTCTTTTCACCCATTTCATTGTCCAGAATGTTTATCATTTGTAGTTTGTAAGAACTCTCTGTGAATGTTATTTAAAAAATTATTTCATTTCTAAATAGGTTGAGTTTTTTTATAAATTGTCTTTAAATTTGCAGCACAAGAGTTGGTAATGAGCTTGGAGCGAAGAGGCCCAAAGCTGCAAGATTTTCAGTTGTGGTTGTTGTGTCCACCTCCATCATAATCAGTGTCCTCCTCGCCATTGTGATATTAGCACTTCACAAATACCTTGGCCACCCATTCACAAGCAGCACCGAGGTCATGATAGCAGTGTCTTCCATGACACCATTACTTGCAATATCTGTCTTTTTGAATGGTGCACAGCCTGTTCTTTCAGGTTCTCCTCCACTCCTTTCATGTTCAAAGCAATTATATTCTCCGTTACCATTATACTTTGCTTTAGTCTTACAATTGGTAAAAGAATCTGCTCTGGTTGCATGACCAAAAGAATGTTCTCCTTGACCATTGAATTTTAGTTTAGCTTGAAATTGACAAATTGGTTGTTGCAACAGGTGTGGCAATTGGATGTGGGTGGCAAACATTTGTTGCATGTGCCAATCTCGTCTGTTATTACCTTGTCGGTTTGCCCGCTGGAATAATCTTGGGTTTTGTAGCAAAATCAGGAGCAAAGGTGTTAAACATAGCACTTTACGTTGTTGAAAAGATAAAGTTAACTAGGTATTATCATATTAAACATTAAACATGATTTGCAGGGAATATGGTGGGGTATGATCAGCGGAGTTGGAGTGCAGACATTGATTCTCATTATTTTTACAGCACGTGCAAACTGGAATAAAGAGGTAACAAATTTTAAGCACACGAAACATTCATGCTTTTTGAGTTTAGCCCAAATGTCAAATTAAAGCTGAAATTGATAACTAAATGTAGGTTAAAGGTGCTGTGAAGCGTCTTAAACGTTCAAGTAACGAGCCGTCTGGAGAAGGAGGGGGAGTGGCTTCCTCAACTTAGGGTTATCATTGCCGGATGTAATTATGATTAAGGGTGTTATTTCAAAACATGCTGGGACAGAAATTCATCATCTTTTTGCTTGTAAACCAATGAATTGGTGAAATTGTACCCGGTAACGAACATTCTTTCCGTGTGAAGAAGACTTTTGTCTTGGTATCTTGGTGGGTTACTTCTTTTCCTTTTAACTCCTTGCCGTGTCTATCGTGTGCACTTCAAAAGCGGTCGTTCATAAGCTTTAATCATTTCACATGATATTTCTAAATATTAAAACATATTGAATTAGCTTTTGACCTTTCACACCTGTCTTTTCTAGAATAGTTATCACTTTATCTAAAATTATGCCCTTAAGCTTAATTTTATTTTTAATTAAAATCATTTGGATATGCATGTTATTTTCTATTTTAGTTTTGTGTTTATATATTTCAATTTATTTATTTATTTGTTTTGAAGTTTGTAATTGTATAATTTACCTTCATTAATTCACAATATTTGAGAATAGACATCAAATTCAAATTTTAACCTTCTTATCTCTTTTTGTGGTCATTATGAGTTGAATCAACACACATTTGTACAACATATTGTTATGTATTGATATTTAAAAATAGATAATGTGCCACAAATTTATATGTGAGAAAAAAGAGAGATCATTAGAATACACTTCAAGTTTCTAAAGGAGAAAACAATGAAATCTATATTGTTTAGTTATAGGCTAGTTGCATGCTTGTATATGTTGACTTCAAATATTCATTCAGAGATGTAAAATTGAACTCAAAGTAGGAGTTTGATTTAGGAGAACTTGACCCCAACATCTAGTAGATTCCTTAAGATGTTTGTAAATGCTATAATCTCTCTATAATCTTTACAAATGCTTCAAATATTAAAGATTAAAGAAAAGAAGTTTTTAAAGTGTTTATTTTATTAGTTCATAGTTGTATATCAAAGATTAAAACCGTGACTATCAAGATTGAACTTGTAGACTCAAAATTATTGACTCTTGAAGCTTTTTGCACCTATTCAAATTCTAAGACATTCATTTGTCAAAGAATAAAAATTTTAGTTACCTTAGACGATGATTTTAACATAATGTTAACATGAATTCTTCATCATTATATCATTATTCTCAATCTAAATATCTAATTTATTTTATCTCCTTACTAAATTATTGTTTATTTATTTATCTAATTCTAATTTATCTAGATTAATTATGTTTTATTGATTGTATAAGTGACTTATCTCATTACAACTATATTAGCAGATTTAAAAAAAAAATTAAAGTATATAGATTTATTAAACAAAGACTATACTATAGTTATAATTTAAAAAAAAATTAAAGTATATAGATTTATTAAATAGAGATTATACTATAGTTGTAATCCTTGTAAAAAACTCTAAAGATTCATTTCTAATGACAATTTTTTAAGAACCCAAATAAATCTAAAAAAAATATATTTATAAAAAATTATATAATAAAAAGAAATTGGTGCTGAAACATTAAAATTAGAAATTATTCTAAGAAAATAAGATTTGAAAAGTTTTGATAATTGTAAAATGTACATGCACATTGTTAATTATATAGAAAAATTAGAATATTGATGATGATATGTGAAATCTAAATCACCATAAACTCAAGTCTCTTTAAAACTGGAACATACGAGGTGCCAATGAAATTAAAAATTAAATTAAAATTTAAAAATTATGAATATTATATATCAAATGTAAATCACAATAAAAATTCAAGTTTCTTTAAAGATAGAATATACGGGGTGTTGATAAAGATAAACATTAGAGTATAATTTTGAAGTTCAATTAATTCTTATATCTCAAATAAATATTCAATTCTATTTTTTCATATTTTGATTTGATTTAATTTTTTCTATTTAAGTATAATATTTGACAAATATATATAAGGAGATTTTTAATACATTATGAATTATGAGTTATAATATAAATACTAATAATAGTGTGTTAAATGTAAAATTGAAATTTTATATAACCATTTTAAAATATTAAAATAAATGGTTCCATTTATGTTGTTGTTTCGGACTTTACTTGTTATATTATATAGTTCTTATAATTAAGTGTATTTGATATAATAAAAGTATTAGAGTCATGTCTAATGATTTTAACATCAAATTTTCTCCTACAACTCTCTTTTTATATCCTAATGATGTATCATGGAGTGTGATCCAAAATATTGATGCAAAAAAATCTCATGTTGAATCCAAAAATATGTACTAACCAATTTATGTGTTATATTCATTTTGATTTTCTAGTTAATCCAAAATTAGTTCAACTAGAAAATATCAACAAATATTAAAAATTTAGGATTTTCATAAACAATAAGATTGATTTAGTAGACATATAGACATTTTTAATATTAAAATAAAGAACTCAGAATGTAACATCAATACCTCACCACATGACCCAATTCTTGTATTATTTGATTGACATGAGCTACCCTAGTTGTCAATAAATAGACAATTTCTTATGTGAGGCACAAATAAAGTATGTATTTGCCTATAACTAATAGAGAACAAGTATTCAAGTGGATTGGATTGAAAATCCTTGATATAAAATATACCACATTAGAAAAAAAGTCTAGAAAATATAGTAATTAATTCAATAGAAACCTCATCATTAATACCTAATTTAAGCATGAGGTTCATCCCATAGTGTGATGGTTAAGTGGTGGTGTTGTTGTTGTGGCCACCAAGGTTTGAATCCTTGCTGGACTATTGTGATCACAAGCCTTGTACCCTCATTGATCTAATGTGCTCATAGATTTGAACCTTAGAATTGTGCTATTGGCATTCATGCCAAGTGACTTAGTGCTCTAGATTATGCTGCAGACCTCTGTTGGGCTAGTGTACTCACAGGCTCTCACCCTCTCTGCCCTTGTTGGACTGTTGTGTTCACAACTTTGGATGGTTCATGTTGATGTTGTGTATCAATGTCGGGGATGATGTCCCTCAATTGTGGCCTCACCTAGAGTGAGCCAAGTTAAAAATCCCTCCTCGCCAAGAAAAAAACAAACATAATTTAAGCACAATATATATCGTACAAGGTGTAAACATCAAAATAAAAATAGATATAGAAAAATAAATAAGGGAAAAGAGCCTACCAATAGCAACACATTGTTAATTTTTTTTTTTTTGAATATTATAATACTATAAATTAAGTTTAAGATACATGATTTTAGGTAAGTGCATGGAAATGCGACGTCAAAAATGGGGTCTAAAGTGGCCACTAATTTTCTTTCTAAAATCAACAAAAAATAATCTTAGACAAGAAATTCAAAACACCCATGCTCAAAATTTGAAAATGTTACAAGAACAAGATTAATAGTGCTCAAAATCTAGTTTATATGATTTCTACTTATTTTTTAAAGGTCAAATGTTCAAGGAACACACAAAGTGGTCCTATTTTTGTAAAAAAATATAATATAGTGTCACGTGTTCCCACTAAAATAAATTTTTGAAAGTTAGCTAATGTTACATAATATATATTATATATTTTTACTATTTTTTAATGATAAATATATTTTTACTAATTTTCAAAGTGAAAGCATCTTGAAAAATAGAAAATTGAGTGTGCTACCCCTTTAATTTTGAGAAAAATAAATGAAAATTATTTTTTCTAAATGTGTATAAAATGGAGTCTAAAATGAAGAAATAAAATTTGTTTCAAATTTGGATGAGTAGACTAAAAATGACACTAAGAAAGGTATACCTAGTTTTTTTCTATACAAAATGAAGCTAGTAGAAAAAAAATTAAATATTTAGACCTTAATGTATTTTAACTATAGGAAAAAAATAATGATAAAATAGAAATAGAGAGGTGGACATCACCTTGGTATGATTAGAAAATTATGTCATTAAATATGTAAATTCGATAGAGAGCATGCTCAATATTTTTGTGTTTTAGTATATATTTTTAAAATATATATATTTAAACATTTGACATATAGGTCTAGCCCTTTGGGTTGGATGTCAAAGATTAATTCAATCATAAGGGTTATAATTTTTAAAGAAAGATATGATGCATTCTTGTTATAAAATGCATAAATGATGAAATGCCTATAAAACACATGAAATGCATGCTATAACACACACCTATTTTGATTATAGAAAAATAAAGGAATGATCTTAAAAAAGAAGAAACATGTGATTTTTGGCCTATGCGATTCTTTTTCATATGCTCTACACATTTTACAACATACAATTACACTTTCTCTTCATTTGAAGAACTACAACAATTGTTCAACATAACTAACTATTTTTTTTTTTTTTTTTGGTCTCATATTGACATGGAAGATTCTAATTTTTTTTTTTTAATTTAATTTAAATATTTTCAATCATCATTTTTATTATCTTGATTATTTTGAATAATAATTCAAAAAAGTTTTAACAAGTTTAGATTAACTATAAAGTTACAAATGTTGAGAAAAGAATTTGAAAGTATGTCTATGAAAGATTATGAGTGTTTATATTAACTTTTAACCCAATTTATTAGAATAGTTAATCAATTTAGTTTTAATCTATTGATGTGGCTTTAGAAGAAACCAACAATATTATAGCTGCCGCAAGACTAGTATTGGTACTAGTACGAGAGACTGGTACTAGTACCGGTACAACATTTTTTTGAAAATAGGAGGTGGGGGTACTTGGAGATGCCATTTTTTTTCAATATAAAAATTAATAATATATAGAAAATCTAAAAATATAATGACATTGAACTTTCAAAACAGTAGCGGTAGTAAAGTTTAAGAATGAACATTAGCTTTAAATACACAAAATTCAAATCCAAATGTCATTGTCACATTGTGTCAAAGAGTCAAAGAGTCAAAGAGTTCATACTTCAAATTCCATAATCATAGTTTTAAATTCTAAGTTCACATTTGACATTACATATTCGATTACATATTGAAAATCAGAAATATTGATAGTTCAATTGGCTGATAATAGATATGCAAACAAAAAACAAAAATAAAAAATCTATCTGATATCTCATATAATCTACAACACATCAATATCATCCATGTCCAGGTCCTCAGTTATGAGGCTCTCCAAATACTCATCACTCTCTAACTTAGGTTCCTCTGCTGGTAGTAGAACTGGGGGTAAATCAATAAGGCCATCTGGTTCAACCACTTCATCCACTATGGCTGCAACATCTTCATCAGGTAAAATTTGGTCCCATTTTGCTGAAGGACCCTCATTGTATGTAGGATCTAATTGAGAGAGAAGGCAAAGTGAACTATGAATGTACACCAGGTTCTCTGCTTTCTTTGACCCCAATCGGTTCCTCTTTAGTGAATGAATAAAACAATAAGTACTCCAATTTCTCTCACAAGATGGAGAGCTAGCTACTTGTGAGAGTAATCTTATTGCAAATGTTTTTAATTCAGGTGTTTCACCTCCATGGTTCCACCACCACTCTATAGGGTTTTTCTTTGCTCACATATCATATAAAGCTTCCATGGAAGAAAAGTCACCATGCCCACCTGAAAACATATTCCATTGACTCCTTATAACTAATGCTTCCTCACCTCGGCCATATATCTTTTTTATTGCAGCCCAAAACCCCTTCATTACCTCTCTATCCTCATATGGAGCCCTCTTATTGGTCTCTTGTATATTATGCCATTTACGATTTAAGGCATAGGCAACACAATGAAGAGGTGTGCTAAGTTTGTTCCATCTTCCATGTAACTTTCCTTGTATCAAAGGATATAGTGAAGGATATTTTGCATCTATTATTTGCTTAATTCTTCCACACATGGAATCTATTTCTTCATAAATTTCCCCCAAACATGGTTTTTCTGAATTTGCAAATTTGATCACCTCACATATGGGCTGAATAAAGTCCACAACAAATTTAACATCAACCCAAAAACGGTCATTAAGGATCATACCTCTCACCTCAACTGCATCAGTTGATGTAGATTGCCTCCAAGCTACCCATGCATCACTAACAACCGTGGAACACAAAGCACATTTCACTTCACAAAGACGGTGAAGAAGAATAAAATAAGAAACAAACCTTGCATCAGCTTGTTTGAGAAGCTCCACCTTGGAAAATTTTCAATAAATAGCTTGTGTTTGGTGATGGTTGCATATAAACATTTGAATTTTTTTGCCCTTTTCTATGAGAGATGAAACCCACTCAAACTTGCCAATATCTTTAAGTGCATTATTCAACGAATGCACACAACATGGTGTCCAAAATATATGCTTGTATTTCTTTTGCACCAACATACCTGTTGCTTTACAAATAGGGGCAACATCTGTAACAATTTGGACTACATGTGATGCCCCTACCTCCTCAATGCCATCACATAGCTGGTTATAAAGATACTCTACATTTTTTTCATGCCCTGAACAATCCAATGCCTTAAAAAAATAAGGCCCTTTGTTGCATGTTACCATGATATTAAGTAGTGGATGGTTTCTAGTATCCGTCCACCCATCCATCACAATGTTGCATCCTTCTGAAATCCACACTCTTTTCAATGGTGCAGTTTGTTGCTCTAATCAATTTTTTTCTCTATCAATTAGAGTAGTATGAAGCTTTTTATACATAGGTGGTCTATATCCAACTGGTGCATTGCTTATTGCTTGGACCATCTCTTTATAGAAAGGTAATAAGGAAACATTAAATGGTATTCCATTGGAATAAAAGAAGTGTGCAATTGCTGCATCAACTGCTTCTCGACCTTGCACATCAAATAATCTACCAATGGGGTTTGAGCTACCAATGTGTGGCCTCTTGTGAGAAGTCTCTATTGCTACATCTCTTGAAGACACATCCACCTTTGCTTCTCTATTGATATTCTAATTTTGATTTGCATAAGTGTTTGTTGAAGCATGAGAGCTCATATTAGAAAATTTACCATTAGCCCTTTCTTCATCCCTCACAACCTCATATCGATCCACCTCATTTATACAAGGTTTAAAACCTTTTCTAGGTATGTGAAGGAAATGAGCCCTCACCCTCGTGTAAGTACCTTGCCATGACATTGGGCATAATTTGCATGAGATCGTGGATGTTCCACCTGAACCCTTCGACCCCTTAACATGATCAACATACTTCCACAATGGATACAAGCCTTGTTTGTTTCCCCCACTCGACATTCTTGATTCAATGATTCAATTTGTACACAAAAAAAAAGAAAAAGATATTATGATTAGACTTTAGAGTTTAACACAAAAAGTATAGAAAGAAAAATTTAAAAATTAATAGCTGCACCATTTAATGGCTGTAGCTAAAGTTATGAAAAAGGAAACAAATAAAATTCAAAAACATGAAAATTTGAAATGGCTATAGCTAAAGTTCTGAAAAAGGAAATAGAGAATACGTCTTTGAGGAAATTATGAAAATGAATCATGATTATTGATTGCACAATGAACATAGCACACAACACACTCAATAGAAGATTGAATATTGAAAAATGAATCAATAAAATTATAAATTTGAATAAATGCAAAGTTGGAGAATTTGAAATTTGCTTGATAGTCAGGATGAACTATGAAAATAATATGGTATTTACTATTACCGTATTGGCTTGTGGATATTTTTGGTGGTATTGATGCTATACTATATTACTATTTTTCAGATTATTTTATTTAGCATCATCGATAATCTTGACAAGAGCATTATCTCTTATTGAGATTACTGGTGATGCTAAATAAAACAATCTAAAAAATAATAAAAACTAATAGTCACTAACAGGGACAACCTTGCCTAGATGGAGATGTTCTACTTCTAGACAGAGAATGCCCATAGGCCAAGCAAATAAAACACCAGAAAATAATTTTTTTAAAATACTGTAAGATACTAAGACGTAAGTCATAAGTGTAATAAATTAATAATGTTATCATTAAGTAATATATTAATTACCTCAATGACGTCGCCTCTCCAATCTAAGTGTCGCCGCCTCTCCAATCTCCTCCCAGTTGCGTTAAAATGATGCCTCTTTTGAGTCTTTACCTTTTAAAATCACGTTTTTAATTTTTTATGCCCTCAAAATGGTGGAGACTTGGTGGGAGATGTGGGAGACTTTTTGGGAGACATTGTTTTTTATTTCTTGAGACTTGGTAGATGATGGGAGACTTCGTAAAAGTTTTCGGTTGTTTTTTACCATCTCAGGGGACTGGTGCGGTATCAGAGACACATCTTCGTCTCTAAGACGTGTCTTAGAGGGGGGGAGACGCGTCTCCCAACAACTATGAAAAATCCTTTCATATTTTTTTAGACGAGTTTCACGCGTCTTTGATTAAATTCATGAAAATAACTAAGTCATTTATCAAATTCATCAAGTTAGAGCTTGCTTTCAATTCATAAGATCCTATTAGTCATGGTAGCTCTATAGAGGAAGATATAACTTTAGAGATAGAGGAATAAATTTGTATAGAGGTGGAAGAACTAGTCTAGAAAATTCAAGTGGAAAAAATTGAGTCAAAATCAATTTCATTGTCAAAGGTATAATGAATCTCAAGTATAGTGTGATTAATGAAAAAGTGATTATTGTGCAAATGAAAATAGAAAAAGACAATTTGAATTCTACAAACAAAGTGCAAAATTTTCTTAGAAAGTCAAAATTAAGGTAGGCAGTATGCTTCTAGTATGCAATATTGCTCAAAAGATTCTAAAATATGTTATTTTTCTAAATTTAAGTTGTAGTAATCACATGAAAGGGAATTTAATTGTTTTTTGTAATTTGGATAAGTCTATCAAATTAGATGTTAATTTGGAAAATGATAATAAAGTATTATTCATGTGAAAAGGAAATATTGATATTCTAACTAAGTAGTGGGAGTTTTTTAATTTCATATTGATTACTTTATTCTTGGATTAAAGCATAATTTGATGAGAATTGGAAAAATTGTTCAAAATGGGTATGAGTGTTTTAAAAAATAAGGAATGTGTAATTTTAGATCAATTTCCAATATATTAGATTATAGAAAAAAATCAAATGAACAGCAATAGAATCTTTCCTTTGAGTTTGAAACGATATTTGAGGGTGAAATTTTTCAATCTCACCCTCCAATGAATCTATCAGGTCGTGGTGCCTCATTGATGAGCTGAAACAAGTGTGTGGTGAAGCAAAGTGGTGCAGTCAGACAAATTGTGAAGCCAGTGAGCCAGTGCTCAGAATTTTTTAACATTAATTGATTACTAGACTTGAAATACATGGCTATATTTTTTAAAGATAAGTAAGAATTTTTTGATATTTTGTATCAATTCAAAGCTCTAGTTGAGGAGAAAAGTTGATATTATATCAAGGTACTAAGAATAGATAGATATGGTGAATATATCTCAAATTATTTTTTAAATGTTTACAAGAATCATGGATTGAAAAGTAGTTTACTACCAAGTACAAACCTTAAAAAAATGGTGTGATAAAGAGAAATAATAGAACAATCAGAAAAATGGCTAGGAGTATGTGGAAGGTTAAAATTTATCAAAAGGATTATTTGGTAGAGGCTATATTATGTGTTGCTTAAATAATGAATAGATGTCAAATATAGAGTGTCAATAATATAATTCTAGAGGAAGCATGGAGTTAAAAAAATAGTGTTTTGTACTAGAATTGTGGCCCCTCACAATATTTTATTTATAATATTTATGACACTATAATAATATTCTAAAATATAGACCTAGTATGGATTTATACAATAGGTACAAGCAATGTAAAAGCTATACAAATATATTTTGTAAATTTTAAATTATAATTTTTTTTTTGTATACCTATGTAACAAATATGATGCTTGCATTTGCAAGAAATAAATCTTAAAGATGATAAGGAATATATTCTACTCGAAGTGTGACATTCATTTTCCTTTAGGGCATGGACAAAGTTCTCCAATTATAATAATTTTAGAGTTAAATATTTGTAATTTTTTGGGATTTCTAGACATTAACGGTAATATCAATTTAATAAAAAAATGATAGAAATTGTAATAGATTTCACAAGCACCTCTCAATTGAAACCCTTTGTAGATCTAGCATCTAATACTCAATTGGAATGCAAAAATAAAAAGAAAATTTGACTTTTTCAAACCCTCTAAACTCAACAGTGAGATTAAATTTACTCAAGAAATCTCTCAAAATATCCTAAAAAATAAAGCCATAAAAGAAATATGGTATTTCTAACATTTTTTTCTAATTTTTGAAGGCATCATTTATATAAGAGAAGAGCACACTCAATTTTTTAGGAAATCTCTAGAAATCAATAAGAAGCAACCCCATAAGCTTTGATACTATGCAAGATTTGTTATGAACATAGTAACACAAGATCAAAGAGCTTCAATGAAAGAATAGAAGAGATCTACAATGAGAGAATAAGTCAAGTCTATCAAAAGAAACAAATAGATGATGATGAGATATTGAGATTGCTCTGTATGAAAGCTACAAGTGGTTATGTATAAGATACACCATCAAGATATATGTGAATATATAAACAATGTGGGATAATAAGAGATGTAGTCACATGTGTGTACAAACTTTCCACCAAACTAAAAAGGTACACACCACATGATGTGCAAATGCAACCTACCTAAGTAGATCCTATCCAAGCAAGTTTGTCCTATCTTAGAAACATAATGTAAAATAATGTAATAAACGTAAGAAAATAAAACAATACACCAATATTGCATAAATGACTTGGTTTAGATATCTAGATATGAAGATGACCCCTAAACTTTTATAGTTCAAATTCGAATTTAGGGCCAACATATTCCTTTCTACTTGACTATTGTGTAGTAACTAGATGCATTAAATGATTCATTTATGATTGTGGGTGTCCTATTTAAAGGGGTGGAGTAACCCTAGTTCACTTAATGAAATGTAGATCTTAGCTCCATCTCTTACATAATTATTGTGGAGCATTTATAATAGTACTTACATAAAATCATTATCTAAGATATTTGTTATATTTCTTTTTGTTCTCTTTGATCATTCTCTAAGTTCTTGATTATACATGTTTACAAGGTTTGACAAAAAGGAGAAATTATATTTTTGATGTGCAAACTCTTGACCACACAACCAAGTCTTTATATAGAGATTGACACAAAAATTCATGATAGACAAATAAAATTGAATGATTTACAAAGATCAAATATGTACATTTAGATTAGATTTGTATTTCTGTAGGTAGGGTTTGTAATAGTTGAAAAAATAACTAGTGATAGGTCAAACTTTTGTATGAACATTATTTAATTTCCTACACCTTGACAAATCATCTACAAACATCTATCAATCAAATTTTGAAATAATTATTATTTTATTATTTAAATTTAAAAAGATTTAATTTAATGCACTTATAATTCCCGACACTTTAAACTAAAACAAAATTTAAATGCTAACATCATATATTTATTTATAGTTATTTCTCCCTAACAAGAAAGTTCTTTATTAATTTAAAATTATTATTTAAATTTAAAAAGATTTAATTTAATGCACTTATAATTATTATTTATATTTAAAAAGATTTAATTTAACGCACTTATTATTATTTTAATTAAAAATAATAATACTCATCCAACGGTCAATTTTCGAATTAATCTGAAAGAGACTAAAATACATATAAACAAAATATAATGTCTCTTGAAAGTAAGTTTTATGATTTCGTTTCTTAGTAGGGAACTTAAGATCAGAAGATCTCTTTTTTATTCGTTGCTGCAGGAAAAATTGCTTATAAAACATACGCAAACACGAATCCTTAGTTTTAAATGCATGGATGACCCATTCCCACGCGCTGCAATTTTCAGCTTCAATAGGTTTGTCCCTTTGCAACATAAATTCTTGGGCATATTAATTCCAGAGATTGGAGCGTGTCATCTACTTGATTTTCAGTTGGTGGCGAGTCGTTAGCTTTTGAAGCCACTTGTCTTCTACGCGTCACTTTCGCCTGCTGGTAAATTAAACTTGTCTGCTAGCTGAGAGCTTTCTAATCTGGAAAAAAGAGTTTTGGAAGATTTTGGGCGTTTGTTTTTTTCAGTTTTATGAAACTTCACAGCATTGAAGACATTCATTACAATGAACGAGATCAATACCCACATCACAAATTCTCCAGTTGAGGATAAAATAGAGTGGTCTAATGCTTCAAGACGAGGGATTTCAGAATTCAAGAAGCTGTGCCTTCTTTCAGGGCCTGCAGTACTCGTCATGCTCTTCAACTTTTTACTCTCTGTTGTCTCCCAAATGTTTGCAGGTCACTTGGGAGAGTTAGAATTAGCAGGAACTTCCATAGCAAATGTTGGAATTCAAGGATTTGCCTATGGAGTTTTGGTTAGTAGCAGTTTGAAAAATTCGTAGGAAATTTAACACTGGTTTTTGGTATTGAATTTAAGTTCAAATACTTCATAACACAGTTTATTTATGTTTGGACAACATAGATTGGAATGGCAAGTGCAGTACAAACACTCTGTGGGCAAGCTTTTGGAGCCAAGAAGTACAAAATGCTTGGAATCATATGCCAACAATCTATGCTGCTAATGACAGCCACTGCTATGCTTCTGAGTTTACTCTATGTTTTTGCAGAGCCTGCATTGCATGCCATTGGACAGAATAAAGAAATATCTGCTCAGGGAGCTATCTTTGCAAAGGGGCTCATTCCTAACCTGTTTGCCTTTGCTCTGAGTTGTCCCTTGCAGAGATTTTTACTGGCTCAGAATATAGTGGCTCCTCTTGCCTATATTTCTATAGCAACTTTTCTGCTGCATGTTCTTCTAAGCTGGCTAGCTGTTTACAAGCTTGGGCTGGGCCTGCTGGGAGCTTCATTAACCTTGAGCTTGTCATGGTGGATTCTCACCATTGCAACTGTACTTTATATACTGTGGAGTCCAAGTTGTAAGGATACATGGACTGGATTTTCATGGAAAGCCTTTACAGAGCTCTGGCCTTTCTTCAAACTGTCTATGGCATCAGCTCTCATGTTATGGTATGATTCCACAACATATATTCAATTCTCTTATCTCAATTTAGTATAATTTAGCCAGATTTGAATTCAATGGACCACATTTAAGTATTTATCTATGGCAATTTACTCACTTCTTGCGTCTGTGTCCTGCAGTTTAGAAATATGGTACAGTCAAAGCTTAGTTCTCATCTCAGGGCTATTGCCTAATCGAGAGGTCGCGTTGGACTCTCTTTCAATTTGGTAATGCTATATTCATAGTACTAAACCTAAGGAAATTGAATTGTCCTGTTCTAAGCTTTCTTATATTGAACTTTTTAAATGTGCTAATGCACCGAGCAGAGATCTGGGCATTTTAAATTAATCAAGAAGTCAACAATAGGATATTGTCTTGCATATATTTATGGGTTAGAGTGCAAGATTGATGCAATGAAAAATAGCATTACGTGAGTCTCTTTTTGCGTTTAGTTCGACATACAACAATTACAGGTTTTCAACTTTACAGATTTAAATAAGATCTCACAGCACTAACTCAATTGTACTAGTTGGTGTGTGCAGCATGAATTACTTGACCTTGGACATGCAACTAATGTTGGGTATCAGCGCTGCTGCATGGTTTGTATTTGTATAACCAAAAAAAACTTTGATTTCATGTAATCAAAAGCAATGGCCATCATTTCCAATTTTATCAAGAACCTATGATAGTCTTAACATTATGCTCTGCCATAAATCTTCTTTCCAGAAAAGACACCTAGTTTGTTAGCCAATGCAAGTATGACTGAAATATTTTAAAATGCAGCTATTAGTTCAAAATGTTTATTCAATTGCAGTTTGTAAGAATTCTCTGTGAAGCATATTAAAAAACTCATCTCATTTTCCAATTTTCCTTGATGGGTGGATTTTATTATGATAATTTTTTTATTGTCTTGAAAAAATGCAGCACAAGAGTTGGTAATGAGATTGGAGCCAGGAGGCCCAAAGCTGCAAGTTTTTCAGTTGTGGTTGTTGTGTCCTCCTCCATCATAATCAGTCTCCTCCTCGCCATTGTGATATTAGCACTTCACAAATACCTTGGCCACCCATTCACAAGCAGCACAGAGGTCATGAGAGCAGTGTCTTCCATGACACCATTACTTGCAATATCTGTCTTTTTGAATGGTGCTCAACCTGTTCTTTCAGGTTCCGTCCCTCTGCTTTCATTTTCATATTCTCTAGGACCACTACATTTTACTTTTGTCGTACAATTGACAAAGGAATCTGAACAAAAAGAATGTTCTCCTTGATCATTGAATTCTAATTTAGCTTTAAAATGATCAACTTCGTTGATGTAACAGGGGTGGCAATTGAATGTGGGTGGCAAACATTTGTTGCATATGCCAATCTCGTCTCTTATTACATTGTCGGATTGCCTGCTGGAATAATCTTGGGTTTTGTAGCGAAAACAGGGGCAAAGGTGTTAAACATAGCACTTTACGTTGTTGGATAAAGATATAATGTAATTATTATCATAGTAAACATTAAACATGATTTGCAGGGAATATGGTGGGGTATGATCAGCGGAGTTGGACTACAGACATTGATTCTCATTATTTTTACAGCACGTACAAACTGGAATAAAGAGGTATCAAATTTTTAGCACACGAGACATATATGCTTTTTAGGGTTTAGCCCAAATGTCAAGATTAAAGCAGAAATTGATGACTAAATGCAGGTTGAAGGTGCTGTGAAGCGTCTGAAACGTTCAAGTATCGAGCAGTCTGGTGAAGAAGGGGAAGTGGCTTCCTCAACTTAAGGTTACCATTGCCAAATGTAATTATGAGGAAGCTATTTTCAAACATGCTGGGACAGAAAATTCATATCGCTTTGCTTGTAAATGAATGAAGGGGTGAAATTGTACCTGGTATCGACAAATTTTCCCCGTGAAGAAGACACTTGGTATCTTGGTAGGTTTCTTCTTTTTCTTCTTCCCCTAGTGGTGTCTATCGTGTGCTCTCCAAAGCGGTCGTGGAGCTTTTATATAAGCTTTAATCATTTCACATGATGCTTCTAAACCTTTAAAACAAATTGAATGGGCTTTTGACCTTTCACACCTCTCTTTCTAGATTAATTATTACTTAAATCCAGTATTGTGCTCCTAAATATTATGTTTATTTTTAATTAAAACCATTTTTTTCATCTATCATTAAGGTTGTAAAGTTTTCTCAAAACATAATATATTGCTACCATTTAATTGCAAACATACTTTTGGGTAACTCAGCTATATATCTATATATCTGTACCTTTCTAGACTGGTCTGCTATCAACACACTTTTAATCCACAAATGTTAAGATTTAAGTTGGGCATAACTATTAATCTTAATAGAAAGGACGTATTATAGTCATAAGATAGCTGCTGGATTTAACTAATTATGTTAAATTTATTTCAAGTTTCAGATACATTCATTCAATAGCAGCTATAGTTTTTATTATCTTTTTGTGTGCATACCTAAGACCTATGATACTATATTTAGCCGATAGGCTATTTGTGTGAATTTTGCTTGGAATTTTCGTCAGCCTTCCCGTTTTTCAGACTTTTGGCGGTCGGGAAAAAGGTGGCGGATATTTAATAACTTTGGTTGGAATTTTCGTCAGCCTCCCGGTATTGTGGCCTTCTGATGGCCGTGAAAAAGGTGGTGGAGGTGGTTGTTGGCTGCCTTGGGAATAAGGTGGCATTTTTCCCGCTGTGTGGATAGAGAAGGCCGAGGAAACAAATGCTAGTTCACGTCAACATTAATAGTTGTATGCTTTGCGTGTACTGGTTTTCAAATATATATATATATATATATATATATATATATATATATATACAAAAACATATTCATCTATTAACATTTTAACTCATAAAAAGTAACAATAATTGGTAATCACATAATGGGGTATAACACCTTTAATGACTATGACTATAATTAGCCGATAGGCTATTTGTGTGAACTTTGCTTGGAATTTTCGTTAGCCTTCCCGTTTTTTAGACTTTCGGTGGTCGGGAAAAAGGTGGCAGATATTTAATAACTTTGGTTAGAATTTTTGTCAGCCTCCCGGTATTGTAGCCTTCTGATGGTCGTGAAAAAGGTGGCAGAGGCGGTTGTTGACTGCCTTGGGAATAGGGTGGTATTTTTCCCACCGCGTGGATAAAGGCCGTAGAAATAAATGCTAGATCGCCTCAACATTAATTATTGTATCCTTTGCATGTACTAGCGATGGTCATCATAACAGTTGTCGTTTAATGCCTCAGGGAACAAAACGAATGTTTGGGTAATTTTTAATAAGGAATTGTTTGGTGTCGTTCTGTTGCTATACCTACTATGAGGGCCGTGAGCGATGAGGATAAGCTTCTGTGAGGGTGCAAGCCCGATTAAGCTTTGTGTAGCTTCTGCGAAGATGGGTGGAGGTTATGTTGTGTTTTTTGCATGGGCGAATGGTTGCAAAAGGAAAAGAAAAGTGTTTCCTGCGATAATATTTTGCCCATTTTTGTGCAGGAAAGCTAGCGGGAAGAGGTGGGTTTGAAGCAAGTGGGAAGAGGTGCATGCCAAAGAAACCGTTGCCTATATTGTTTGATTTGTGGTTCACGGTGTGTGGCAGGCTGTATTGTTTGATTTGTGATTAGTTACTGTTGATTGTTTGAAATTTTGATAAGTTGTTGCTAAGAAAATACAATATCGTTTCTAAAAAGGAAATCTTGTCTCGTTTATGGTTTGCGTTTTGTGTGTATGGTTTTGCATGGATTTGATGCTGTGATGTTTTGTGGGTTTCTATTTATGGTTTCTATTTTTTGGCTATGTTTAGAGGCTTGGAGAAACAAGACAGCCTAGAGAAAGCTAGCGGAAAGAGGTTTGTTTAAAGCAAGTGGAATGAGGTGCATATCGAAAAAATAATTTTTCATATTGTTTCATTTGTGGTTTGCCATTTTTGGGAGGCAATATTGTTTTATCTGCGATAAGGTACTGTTCATTGCTTCTAATTTTGATAAGGTGTTGTTGAAAAAAGACTACATTGTTTGTGAAAAGGACTATTGTTTGGTTTAGGGTTCATGTTTTGTGGGTTTCTATGTCTGGGTCGCTATTGAAGCTAATGTTGGTTGATTTGTGGCTTGCATTTTGTGGTTATGGGTGGAACAAAATTAAATAGTTAATGTTGTACACTCCATGTATGGTTACATTAGGAATTGTTGATTATTGTTCTTTGTGTTAGGCTATATTGTATCATATTCGATAAGGTGTTGTTGAAAAAGCTATATTGTTTCAATTTTCAAGAAGGTTTTGTAGAGAAAGGAGTATGTTTTTTGATGGGTTTGTCACTGTTATTTTTTGCGAGGGCACTGTTGAGGAGGCTATATTGTTTCTATTTATGGTACGCTTTTGTTAAAAATGAGTATATTTTTACTCGGGTTGGTTACTGTGAATCCGCCCTTTTTGGAAGGGAATATTGTTTTATCTGCGATAAGGTACTATTGATTGCTTCTAATTTTGATAAGGTGTTGTTGAGAAAAGAGTATATTGTTTGTGAAAATGACTATTTCTTTCTTTAAGGTTCTTGTTTCTTATCTATGGTTTTGCATGGGTTCGTATTGTCATTTTTAGTGTTTTATGGGTTTCTCGATCTAGGTTGGTTTTCAAACCAATATTGTTTGATTTATGGTTTCCATTTTGTGGTAATGGTTGTAACAAAATAAAATAGTTAATGCTACACACTTTGTGTTAGTTTCTATTGGATATTGTTGATTATAGTTGTCTTGCTTAAGCTATATTGTTTCATTTTTGAGGTGTTGTTGAAAAGGTTGTATTGTTTCAATTTTCAATGAGGTTTTGTTGAGAAAGGACTATTTTTTTGTATGGGTTTGTAACTGTCAATTTTTGTTGAGTTTTTGTTTAATGTTTGCATTTTGTGAGTATGTTTGCACTAGAATAAGATTATTGACGCTATGCAGTTTTTATCGATTGTTATTGTATAGCTCAACTATATTATCTCATTTTCAAAAAGGTTCTATTCAAAAGGCTATATTGTTTCAATTCTCAGTAGGGTGTTGTTGAGGAAAGGCTATATTGCTTGCTAAAAGAAATATTGTTTCCTTTGTGGTTGTGTTTTGTGGCTATCATTTTGCATGGATTTTGTGGCTATGGTTTTGTGGGTTTCTATGTTTGGTTCACTATTGAAACCAATGTTGATTGATTTGTGGCTTCAGTTTTGTGGTTGTTGGTGGAACGAAATGAAATAGTTAATGTTGTAGAGTCCATGTTTGGTTACATTAGGTATTTTTTATTATTGTTCTCTATCTTAGGCTATATTGCATCATTTTGGATGAGGTGCTATTGAAAACGCTGTATTGTTTCAATTTTCAATAAGGTTTTGTTTAGAAAGGAGTATATTTTTATTTGTTTGTCACTATGAATTTTCGAGAGGGTATTGTTGAGAAGGCTATATTTTTCCTATTTGTGATAAGCTTCTCTTGAGAAATAATGTATTTTTACTTGGGTTGGTTGCTATGAATCTTTGTTGGTTTCTCTTTATGGGTTCCATTTTGTGGCTATGTATGGAACAATATATATATATAGATAGATACATATATACACGTATATATATCCCTTACACTACACGTGTATTCCATATTTTATATTATACATTATAAAACTCTTTAAATCTATTGATTTACATATTGTCTATCAAATACAGATGTTTACGACACTAAATTTCACTGGCTATGTATGAAACAATATATATCTATATATATATATATCCCTTCACTACATGTGTATTCCTTATTTTGTATTATACATTATAAAACTCTTTAAATTTGTTGATTTACATATATATACATATATAAATATATACATATATATATATACATATATATATACATATATATATACATATATACATATATATATAGATACATATATATATCCCTTGCACTACATGTGTATTCCTTATTTTGTATTATACATTATAAAACTCTTTAAATTTGTTGATTTACATATTGTCTATCAAATACAGATGTTCACCGTGCACTAAATTTCACATTTTTTTTGTTATTTTTCCACAACAGACTCCAGCTAAAATGGCTAATTTTGTTTCTATTTGTGACAAGATTTTGTTGAGAAATAAGTATATTTTTTACTTGGGTTGCTTGCTGTGAATCTTTGTTGGTTTCTCTTTATGGGTTCCTTTTTGTGGCTATGTATGGAACAAAATATAATTGTTTTTGACGATTTTTGTTGTCTATCTCTAGCTATATTGTGCCATTTTTGATCAGGTTCTTTTCAAAAGGTTGTATTGTTTCAATTTTTGATGTGGTGTTGTTGAGAAAAGACTATCATCTTTTTTGAAAGAAATATTGTTTCATTTTGGGTTTTGTTATGTGGCTATTGTTTTCGTTAGGTTTCATGGCTGTAGTTTTGTGGGTTTGTCCAACTGGGTTGCTGTTGAAACCAATGTTGCTTGATTTATGTCTTCCGTTTTGTGGCTATGGTTGGTACAAAATAGAATAGTTAATGTTGTGCACTTTATGTTTCATTGGAGTGGGTATTGTTGATTATTGTTTTCTCTCTTAGGCTATATTGTATCATTTCTGAGAAGGTGTTGTTGAAAAGGCTATATTGTTCACATTTTTGATAAGGCTGTGCTAAAAAATAAGTATATTTTTTGAATGGGTTTGTCACTATTAATTTTCGAGAAGGCTTTGTTGAGAAGGCTATATTGTTTCAATTTTTTAATAGGATTCTATTGAGGAATGATAATATTTTAACTTTGGTTTGTTTCTGTGAATCTTTGTGGGTTTTTGTTTATGGATTTCATTTTGTGGTTGTGTTTGGAATGAAATAAAATTGTTGATGTTATGGATTTTTTCTTGGTTGTTGTTGTGTTTCTTGGGCTATATTGTTTCCTCAGAAAAGGGCGTTGTTGAGCAGTCTTCCATTTGTTGTTAAGGTGTTGTATTTTTTGTCGATTGTTGATGGGTACCTTGGGTTGTTTGTTTGCCTTGGTTTGTTACTGTGTAGTTTTTTGTGCTGTGCAACAATCAACAGTGCCCTTTGGGAAATAACATGGACTATTTTAGAGATACTCAAGGAACGGTTTTCTCAATATGCGCCTCTTCCCACAGCCAATGATTGCACTTGCAACTCCACAGAAGCTTGTCCTCCTTGCTCACAACTATTATATATATGTACATATATATATATGTATATATATATATATGTATATATATATATGTATATATGTACATACATATATATATATGTATATCTATATATGTGTGTTTATATATATATATATATGTATTTGTATATATTTATGCATTTTGTTTTGTGGTGGTGGTTGGTATGGAATAAAATTGTTTATCCTTGTGGCTATGTTTGCAATGCAATAAAACTGTTAACATTATGCAACTTTTGTTTGTATTGTGATTTTTTGTGCGCTGCTTTTAATGGATCCTATTTTTTGCTTATGCCTGCAACATAATAAAATTTAAAATATGATGCAGATTTTGTCAATTGTTGTTGGGTGGTTTGGGTTATATTCTTCCACTGGTTTGTTACTCTACATTTTCCCCAGCTTTGTGCAATGAAAAATGCGTGTATATGTGCATCTAACTTCATATATATATATATGTATATATATGTGTGTGTGTGTATATATATATATATATGAATATTTTTGTGTATACATATATATGTATATATATCTACATATGTATATATGTATATATGGTAAATAGAATCCACAAATGAAACAATATAGCCTAGGGTGGACATCAACAACATGAACTACATAACATTAACTATTTTATTCTATTGCACCTATTCCCATAGATCGCTAGAAATCACAGTCACAAACCTATGCAAAACCTCTGCCACAAAAGGTTGACCCATATACAACTAAAGTGTATACAGATATGTGTATATATATATATTTGTATGTGTATATGTATATATGTGTATATATTTGTATGTATATATGTATATATATATGGATATATATGGATATATTTGTATATATATGTATGTATATATATATATATATATATGTATTTATGTATATATATATGTATATATGTGCATATATATCTCTATATGTAGATATATATATATATATATATAGCTATATATGTATGTATATATATATATGTGAGTGTGTGTGTGTAAATGTATATGTAATGTCCATAACATTTATATGTATATATATGTATGTATGTATATATAGATGTATATATATGTATACATATATATGTATATATATGTGAATGTATATATGTGTATATATATGTATATGTATATATTTAGCAGATAGGATATTTGTGTGATATATATATGTATATATTTTGGATGATAGTCTATTTGTATGAACTTTGCTCAGAATTTTCGCCAGCCTTCCCTTTTTCTAGTCTTCTAGTGGTTGGGAAAAGGGTTGCAGATAGTTAATAACTTTTGTTCGAATTTTTTGGTGGCCTTCCAATGGATGTGAAAAAGGTGACGAAGGCAATTGTTGGCTTCCTTGGGAATAGGGTGGTGGGTTGTGTGGATAGAGAAGGCCGCAAAAATTAAACGCTCAACCACATCAACATTAATTGTTGTATGCTTTGCATAAACTAGCAATGGTCGTCATAGCAACTGTTGTTTAATGCCTCAGGGAACAAAATGAATCTATGGGGAATTATCAATAAGGAATTGTTTGGTTTCGTTCTGTTGCTATACCTACTATGAGAGTCACGAGCAATGAGGATAAGCTTATGTGAGGGTGTGAACTCGATTAAGCTTTGTGCAACTTCTACCAAGGTGGGTGGAGGTTATGTTGTGTTTTTTTTATGGGAAAATGGTTGCAAAAGGAAAAGAAAAGTGTCACTTGCGATAATATTTTTCCCATTTTTTTGTATAGGAAAGCTAGCAGGAAGGGGTGGGCTTGAAGCACGTGGGAAGAGGTGTTGTTGGGAAAAACACTTGGCGATATCATCTGCTTTGTGTCTAGCGACCTAGTTTCTGATTTTAGTGGCTATTGTTGATCGTTGTTGCCTTCCCTGATTTGTATTGTTCCATTTTCAATACTATGCTATTGAGAAGGGTATATTGTGTTCTA
>VDFB02286388.1:0-26847 GCA_007258455.2 Sequoia sempervirens
AATGGTACATTTCCACGATTATTTTTTTTTTTTAGAAAATTTTGCTTCTTCGTCGCAATTTCGACGACACTAACCGACGAATCAATAGAAAGGCTCGACGAAGTTTCTATAGCTGCGACGACGATTTCGTTGTAACTCCCTACCCATTTCGTCGCCCTTACGACGAACTTTTGGTGTTCTTCCGACGCTACTCCTTGGTAATTTCGTCGCTTTTTCGATGAACGTTCAGCGTTCTCCCTGCACTGCTCCTTGCTAATTTCATTGCACTTTCGATGTTCTTCCGACGCCACCTCTCGCTAATTTCGTCGCACTTTCGAAGCGCTTTTTGGTGTTCTTCCGGCGCTACTCCTTGCTAATTTCGTCGCACTTTCGACGAACTCTTGGTGTTCTTTTGACGCTGCTACCTGAGCATGTCGTCGCAATCGCGACGAACTTCCTCTGTTGTTTCGACGATACCGCTTGCCCATTTCGTCGAAATGGTGACGAACTTCTAGTGTAATTCGTCGGTGGATAAACAGAGTTTTCGTCCATATTCCGACGAAATCCTGAGGTATTTCACGATGCCGTTGACCGACGATTCTTCGCCATTATTTCGACGTTTAATTTGTCGTCAGCCTTGCGACGAAAAAATAGCGACAGAAAGATTTTTGCCATTGCGTCGCTCTTCCGACAAATATTTGTCGAACAACCGACGAACGCCCATCAGAAAATGGTGTCAAATCCAGTAGTGCCTGAAAACCCTTGTCGCCTTCTGACCTTTTCTTCTTCTGGCGCTTCGTGCGCTGGGCTTTTGGATGACTTTCCTTTGGCACTTCCACACTTTGTTGGCTTGTGCTCGCATCATTTTCAGTATTTGGGGATATTTCTTTCTACAAGCCTTGATTGGAACCCTTTTCTAGAGCCTTTTCATCATTTTCAATATTTTGGAATTTTTCTTCCTGCAAGCCTTGATTGAAACCCTTCTCTAGAGCCTTTTCTTTGTTAGGGTTATCATTTTCTGCCCCAATGGCTGAAGGGAGCAATAGACGACCACTATTGAGATTTTTTGGATTGAAGGGATCTCCTGAAGGCTGAGAAACCCTTTGCAAATGGGAAGTCCTCAAATCTTTTTCACTAGCTTCATATTTGCGTTGTAGATGATTTATGTCTTCTGCTAGTAATTCCCTATCCTCGTAGATATCAAAAACGAGTTGCTTAGATCTGTCAAGCTGTCTTGGATATATGCACCTTTGATACCTGTATTGGTCTCCAATATGGTCTCTCAAACCTATTCCCAACTTGAGGGTGTCGTGTGTCTCCCAGAGGCGCTTGATGTTGATGCTAGTTAAATTGATGAGGATGATAACAAGGATGATGTTGATAAGAATTGTCAATTTCTGCATTTTGAGCCCTCCACTGTTGATGACCTGTCGCTGCGTTCCGCATAGGACCATGTTGATAGGTAGGTCTGCTGAATAGACTTTGGTTCCTCTGCCTTCCCAGATACCTGTCATTTTGTGTGGGTCCTCTTGCAGGACTGCAATACCTCTGCCTACCCCAAGATTTGTCATTTCTGTAATTCCTCTTAGGAGGACTTCGATACCTCTGCCTTCCCCAATATCCATCATTATGCAAATTTTTCAAAATCAAATAATACTTAATTCATTTAAAGAAAAAATCTAGATTTGTTTAAGTTTATTTCAGTCTATTATTTAACACTTATTATTAATTGCGCCATTATTAATTACGCCGATGGATTATGTGTAAAGTTTTTGAATCTGCATTTAAAATGATAGGGAGGTGGAAGTCATGTGCAGCTATGAAACAAAAAAATCAAATAAATAAATAAATAATAAAAAAAATTCAAATATTTGCATAAACTGAAAGAACAAATAAATAAATAAATAATATTTTTGATGGCAACGAGACTAGATAGGTTGCAAGACTGAGTTGAGCAAGGCATATAGCTTAGAGATGTATAAGTCAAAAGGTTTGGTGGTAAACATTGTGATTGTAGCACTAGCACCATTAAGCTCAAAAGGCGTCTGTAAACATAATTTATACCTTAATTGTTGTGTTTTCCAGCATCTTAACCACATCATATGCACAAACTGATAAAAAGAGAATATATCTTTTCCTATAAGAATCTGGAAAAAATCTTAATGAGACATGTTGAACAATTATGCTCTGCGCGCACAGGCATGGATGATGAATAAAGAATTGAAGATCAATCTTTGGTCTAGAGCAGGGATGATCCAGTCCCTTACATCAAAGATAACAAATTTACATAGACCAAAGCAAAACAATCCCTGTGATCCGAAAAAAGTGGCAAAGTATATATTGTCTTGTGTGGCATCAGTGCAGGAAATAGGTGAGAAGCAGGGCCACCAGCATCAGAATGTAGGCAATTCCTTGATCTATGGCGCTCCCTGCATTCAGTCATTTAATCACAGTATTAAAAAACAACACAAATCAACCACTTCAATGAATATTTTTCAGTAGCTTTGTTTTATATAGTATTCAAAAGATTGATTTTCCGAAATCAATTGTATAATTTTTGAGTGAACATTGATTAAATTATAATTGTAGATGTATGACATTCACAGTTCATAATGTTAGAGAAAGAAACTTCTGGATTTGGCTCTGGATTTGGCTCTGTGAGTTTTTTTTCTTCAAATATTTCGGATCAAACTTCGTGATCCATCATCAAAAAACAAGACAAGACAAAACAGTTAAATCCAAAAATTTCTTGCTCTAAACCAAAATTCATTTCAAAAACAATCTTTTCAATAACCCAGGTGATCATGCAAGATCCCAGCTCTTCAATTCATTGAGATCGAGATGGGTATTTGCTGAATGCAAAGATCATTTCTAAAACCGCAGGCTGAACTCTCTAAAACCATAAGGTCGAAATTGGCTATAAGGTCGAAATTGGCTCTGAACCTCAAGGTCCAGAGCAAGATCCACAGTGAACTAATCTAGTGTTGTAAGATATTTATCCTCCACAGAAAATGGAGAAAGCAAAGCAAGAGTATTAGGGTTTAATTACCATCGCTGGCAGGGGCAGGCGCAGGGGCTGGAACATCTTGAGCATTCACTCCCATAACAGCAATCATGCTCAACACCAGCACCATGACCGAGCTAATGAAAGCCTTGTTTGACATGTTGCCAAAGCTTAAGACTTACAAATTACAATCCTTCGCACAGAAACTTCGTTTAAAATCTGTTCTCCAGAGAGATTAAGCTGTGCGGAGATTGGTATAGCGGTGGGTATTTAACAAGAACCGAAATGAGCACGCGGTTTATCCCGTGTGGGTAACGTGGGCGTGTATTGACCGTTATGCAATTAATAAAGATTCTGCGCTGGCAGTGACAGGTGGGATTAGTCAATATTAGCAAAGAATTCGATT
This sequence comes from Sequoia sempervirens, assembly GCA_007258455.2. NCBI lineage: Eukaryota > Viridiplantae > Streptophyta > Pinopsida > Cupressales > Cupressaceae > Sequoia > Sequoia sempervirens. The sequence continues at coordinate 3,390 of VDFB02286388.1, forward strand.
TGAATCCAAACAGGTGGAGTTTCTGCGATAGATCTGTCATATCCCTTTTTCTAGAAAGAAAATAGTATGATGAACGATGTCATGATTGTAGCGGTCAGGATGTGATTTTTACAACCTGGAGGGGAATATCGAACATGGAAGATCTCTTGAATTATGAGAATGTAGGTCCTTTGCACATAACAGCTCACTGCCCAACTCATTAAGGAATCTTCTCCAACCGTTCATTGCATGGATTCTTCAGAAGTATGGGGTAGTGAGTTCCAGTCATTTTGAATATCTTTTTGTATTTGATGACATGGAGATATGTGATCTTTGTGTTAAAGATATATTTTTTTGATCTATGGTGATCATTGAGCATTGGTATGTTAAGTATTAGAGAGACAATGAGATATATTAGCATATATATATATTAATTTATAAATAATATATATAAAAAAGGTCCAAAGATATCCTTCTCGAGGCGTCTATTGCACTTTTATGTGATTAATTGATTAAAAAAATCAACGTCTCGAGAAGGATATCTCTTGGTGTTTATATATATATATATATATATATATATTATTTGTAAATTAATATATATATGCTAGTAGCATTCGCAGCGCGACATGGAAGACTAAATTATTAGGGTTATGGTTAGGGTTAGGGTTAGGGTTAGTGTTATAAATCAGGGTTAGGATTAGAGATAGAATTACGATCAGGGGTAGGGTTAGGGTTATGGTTAGAGTTAGGGTTAACATTAGGGTTAGTGTTATAAATTAGGGGTTAGGGTTAGGGTTAGGATTAAAGATAGAATTAATGTTAAGTTTAGGGTTAGGGTTGGGGTTAAGATTAAGGATAGGGTTAAGGTTAAGGTTAGAGATAGAATTAGGATTAGGGTTGGGGTTAAAATCAACATTAGGGTTAGGGTTAGGGTTAGAGATAGAATTAGGATTAGGGTTGGGGTTAAAATCAACATTAGGGTTAGGGTTAGGGTTAGAATTAGGATTAGGGTGGGGTTAGTGTTACTATTAGGATTTAGGTTACTATTAGGGTTAGGTTTGGAGATATAATTAGGATTAGGGTTGGGATAGGCATTTGGGTTAGGGTTACGGTTAGTGTTAGTATTAGGAATAGGGTTAGGTTTATGTTTAGATATAGACTTAGGATTAGGATTGGGGTTAGCATTAGGGTTAGGGTTAGTGTTAAGATTAGCATTAGGGTTAGGGTTAATATTAGAGATAGATGTAGGATCAGTGACAGGGTTAATGATCGGGTTAGGGTTAGAGATAGAATTAGGGTTAGTGTTAGAATTAAGATTAGAAATAAGATCAGTGTTATGGTTAGGGTTAGAGATAGAAATAGGGTTAAGATTAGGATTAAGATTATGGTTAGGACCTTAAAATTAGGGAGAGGATTAGGGTTAGAGATAGATTTATGGTTAAGATTAAGGTTAGGATTACAGTTAGGGTTAAGATTAGGGTTAGGGTTAGGGGTAGAGAGAAATAGAGTTAGGTTTATGGTTAAGATTAGAGTTAGAATTAGAGTTAGATTTGGGGATAAGGTTAGAATTAAGTTTAGGGTTAGGATTATGGTTAGGGTTAGGATTAGGATTAGTTTTAGGATTATGGTAAAGGTTGCAATTAAGGATAGGGTTAGGGTTAGGAATATAATTAAGGTTAGTATTAGGGTTACACTTAGGACAAATATTAGGGTTTGAATTATAATTAGAGATAGATTAGGGTTAGGGTTATGTTTAGGGTTATAGTTAGGGTTAGGTTTAGGGTTAAGCTTAGGGTTATAGTTAGATATAGAATTATTGTTAGGTTTAGGGTTAGGATTATGGTTAGGGTTAAGGTAAGGTTAAGGGCTAGGGCTAGGGTTAGGGTTAGGGTTATGAATATGGTTAGGGAACTAGGGTTATATTTAAGGTTGATATTAGGATTTGTGTTACAATTATATATAGAACCCTAACCCTAACTATAACTATAATAGCAATTGATCATTGATCCTAATTGAACCCTAAACCTAATCCTAATTGAATATTAACCCTAACTTGAATTTAAACCAAACCCTAATTGAAATCTGGCCCTAACACTAACCTTACACTAATTGAACCCTAACTATAATCTTAACTTAAATTTAATTCTAATTAAATCCTAACCCCAATTGAATCTTACATCTAACCTTGATCAAAACCCTATTTGAAACCCAATTGTAACCCTAACCCCAGACTTTATAATAGAATACTACCTCTAATTGAACCCTAAACCTAAGACTAATCCTAGTCATAACCCTTACCCTAAATGTAAGCTTAATTTAACCCTAACCCTAACACTAATCCTAAACCTATTTGAACCCTAACCTTAATTGAACCCTATCCATAATAGAATCCTAACACTTACCATAGTTAAACTCTAATTAAACAATAACACTTTATAACCTAGTTATAAACCTAATTGAATCCTAGTTGTAACCCTAATTTAACCTTAATTAAACTCTAGTTGCACCCAAACCCTAATTTACTAACTTTAATTGAACCTTAATAACACAAGTACCATAGTTAAACTCTAATTGAATAATAACACTTTTTAACCCTAGTCATAACATTAATTGAATCCTAGTTGTAACCCTAATTCAACCTTAATTAAACTCTAGTTGCACCCAAACCCTAATACTAACTCTAATGAACCTTAATAACACTTACCATAGTTAAAATCTAATTGAACAATAACACTTTTTAACCCTAGTCATAACACTAATTAAATCCTAGTTGTAACCCTAACTCAACCTTAATTAAACCCTAATTGCACCCAAACCTTAAACCTATCCGTAATAGTAACTCTAATTGAACCCTATACTTGACCCTAACTATAATCCTAATTGAACTCTAATCCTAATTGAATCGTAACTATAATTAAATTGTAACCCTATTTGGACCATAACCTTAAACCTAAAATTTCATTGAATTGTAACTATAATTGAAGCCTAACCCTAATCCTAGCCCAAAATCTTATCCTAATTGAACCCTAGGTGTAATTAAACCCTATCCAAAACCCTAATTTAACCCCATGTATTCAAATATTTGTGAGGTTTATTTATTTAGTATTTCTTATTGATTTGTATTTTAAATCTTTGTTTTTTTTTCTTTTTCATTGATTTATATTTGTGATCAAATCTATGATTTATCCTAAATCTTATTTATTTATTTGATCTTTTAATTTATTTATTTTTTTGGTTTATTTATTTGATTTTTTTTAATTTATTGGAATCTTTGTGAAATTTTTTAATTTATCTTTTATCTTTGATTCATTTATTTCATCTTTTAATTTATCTATGGTTTGTGATTTATCTTTGATTTCTCTTTATGATTAAATCTCTTTGATTTTTTAATTTATTTTTTATCTTTGATTCATTTAGTTGATATTTGCAATAAAATCTTTGATTTCTCTTTGTGATCTAATATTTTTATTTATTTCATCTTTTATTTTATTCAAATATTTGAATTATCTTTTTTCTTTGATTTTAAAGATTTTTATTTCATCTTTTTGATTTATTTATTTGATTTTTAGTTTATCTATGATAAATATATATATTCAAATCTTTGTGATTTATCTTTTATTTATCTTTTAATCAAATCTCTTTAATTTATTTATTTGATTTATTTATTTAATTTTATCAATTCATTTATTTATTTGTCTTTTAATTAATTTATTTTTGTCTTTCATTTAATTATTTGATCTTTTAATTAACTTATTTTTAATATTTTATTTATTTATTTAATTTTTTAATTTATATATAATAAATAATTTTCAATCCTTTGATTTATCTTTGTGACCAAATCTCTTTGATTTTGGTTTTTTTGTTTCAACAAACTCTTTGATTTTGATTTTTTTTGTTTCATGAAATCTCTTTGATTTTTTTGTTAGTTCAAATGTCTTTGATTTTGTTTTTTTTTTAAATCAAATCTCTTTGATTTCAATTTTTTTTGTTTGATCAGATCTCTTTGCTTTTTATCTTTTCATGATTTATTTGTGATCATATCTCTAGATGTTCAATTTGTTTGTCATAAAATATATATTTTTTTTTTTTTTTTGTTCTTCATAAGATTTCATATCAAGAGTGCAAGAAATGCATGACACAACTATTGATAACAATCCTAACAAATTAAAAATAAATGAATTGATTGAAAATAACAATCAAAACAACAATTAAACTGTACAATTGAAATGATTTAAAACAACAATGAAACATACTAACAAAACAAATATTCCATAACAAATTGAAGATCATTTTAAAGTGTTTACAATGTTATTGTTACAATAGTATAAACTTGAGAAAAATACAAAGGAAAAGTAAAATTCATATTAATATGTTAGAATATCAAAATCAATCAAAACCATATTAAACTAAACAAAAAATGTCCCTCTAAGCCAAAAAGAACTCCAAGTTCCCCCATACCATTCTAAAACCTAATTCTTAAAAAGGATCAATTTTGTGTTCATGTTCATTATTAATTGATTCCCATGCAGTAAATATGTTAAAAGAAAACTAGAAAGTAGAAAACATAATGAAAAAATAGTATATATCACTTCTTTATATTAGAAAAAAATATTTTAAAAAAAATTAAGCTAGAAAGCTTGAAATATTTATATTTAACACAAAGCTTTTCCTTTTACTGAGTAATAATTTTGTAAAATCAACATATAACACTATTATCCAGAAATAAGTTCCAATCCCTTAAGGAAAATAGATCCTCTTTCCCATGTGTAGAAAGCACTTCTATAGCATTCACCCATATTTTCATAAACAGTTCTATAGTACTTTCCCCCTAATTTACAATGGGACATTACAAACATGCTTCTCCCAGATTTGAAATTTGTGTACATATGCATGAGAACATGGCTATTTTACTAATGGCTATTGTGAACAGGAAAGTCAAAATTGAGATGGAAAATTTGCAACAAGAAGAACATGTGGTAGTATACTTGTTCACAGAAGCAAAACAAGAAAAGTGACATGATCAATACAAGCAAAAATGACAGATTCCTCGCAGATGCCATGCTCGAAAGATATAGCTCTTCCATAACTTTAAATGAATATTGGATTAGTATTTTTTAAATTAAAAGAAACATAGCATCTATGAAAAAACATATGATCATGATAAGTTTCTCTCTAATTCTGCCCAAACCAAGTTACCTATGCATTTAGTGAAAGATTCAAATCTAGATGAGTGCCATTAAAATTATATCACCATAGTCGCGACTTGCCACACCATTGCCACACACATTCCCTCACACCAGAGCACCACGACACTAATTGGCACCCAAACATATAATGCTATCCAAAATGGTATAATCATTGATAGCAACAAAATAAAAGAAAAACCCAAAATAATCCTAAAGTTCATCATCATGATGGGCCAAAAAGTGGCGATATGATGGGTATGTGGCTGACGACTTTTTTTTTACCCAAAATTGATGAAACAAAAAGGGTTTTTAAAGGAGATTCTCAGCTTTCCACCAATATAAATTATTCTTTACTTTGAATTTAATAAATAATAATTATTCATTTTCTATTTGAATTACGACTAAAGTCCCATTGATAGGTATTGAAAACATCTATAGCTTTCAAACAATATCACATTTTTGAATCAAACATGTGTCACATTCTATGCTTCACATACTAGGATTAAAAAATGAATTTCATGAAGTTTTGACCAAGTTAAGATGGACATACGAGTTATTATATTTTTTTAAAGTTGTAATAAAAAATAATAATTAATTATTTACTTGGAAAAAAAATTACAAAAAAATATGTATCACATCAGGATATGAGTCCTCTACTTATATCTAAAATCTTATAAAAAAAATATTAGCATTTTATTGTGGTTAGGGTGGTCAAACAGAGACCTGCTTCTTATTTTTTCCCTGAAATTTAAGTACTACTGCATTGAAATTTCAAATTTTCACCAAATAGATTTAAAAAAATAAATAAACCTAGTAGTTTAGAAACTACATTCAATTTGCTACAAATTCTATTCTTACATATTTTTGAAATAATATAGATAACTTATTCAAATTTTTATATCAAGTTGCCTAACTTTGATTTTTCTAAATTTTTCGTCACTTAAGGGCTTGTTTTTTCCATGATGATCCTGCACACCCCTACAATAGGCAAGTTATCAGCATGTGTTTCCAGATGATGGGAATAACTACTATGGAGGGAATACCACAAGAAGTTTGTCATCCTCAGAATTTGAAACCAGCTCCACCTTCTTCACATACACCACAGACTGCACAGTCTTCTTGGGAGCATGTTCCTCCATTACCTTCACCTTCTCATGCAACTGCTTCACATAATTTATTGCATCCCTTAGCACAGAGGCCTTATCCATCTATTACAAAACCAAAATATGAACCACCCAAAAACCATTAATTTTACAACTTATTAAAATTTCGTAAAGAAAATTAAGGTTGAAATTATTGTTGTTACCTTGTTGAGGCTAGACACAATGGCAAAGAGCAATGAATCTCTCGATAAGCTTCTCATATCGCACAATGCACTCCATTTTCCCCCACAAATGCTTTGTTCTCATTCGAAATTTAATACAAATTATAAATTGCAGTCGTTACAATGTTCAAAGGCCACTATTGTGTGCATTGTGGGAGTGTTGCAGTGGAATTAATTTCAATAGTAACTGTCGTAGCAGTACTAGAATACTATTAAATTCTCCTAACTGTAACAATCAGCACAGAGGATGACAACGGCTCGTCAATTTTAATTTTTTGAGCTTTTCTTGACACAGGTTGTTTGCTTTCATTGTATAACGCCTCTCAGAGTAATTATTGAGAAGAAGGCCTTTTGAAGGTCACACATGAAGAAGAAATATTTTTTTTCAAGGTTTTGAGGACATCAATTATGCTATCATAAGAGGCTTTAGATTACAATTCATCAAAATATTTTTGCAAAATAAGGTTATGATAGATTATTTTCTAGATTGAAAATAGCAACCATGGTACATCATGGGAAGCCATTGAATACATAGTTAGGGTTTTTCCATGATATGGCCATGCTTGGAAATATGTCACAAAGATGACATTTTTGCTATAGAAAACTTATAGTAAGCATGCAATATGAGTTACTAGGAGTTCTAATTAATATTTGGTCATGTGTGATCTTTAATGTTTTGAGGATGTTTAATCACAATGCCATGAGAAGCTTTGGATTTCTTCGGATGAGATTTTTTGCAATGATGTCAATTTACCAATAAAAGATAAATAATCTTATGAAGATGTAAATCATGATGTTATAAGGTAGTTCCTAAAGTCCACGTTAACATGCAACGATTTCATTAACTATTATTTGGAATTAATCTTATAGTGTTGAGTACAATAATGATCTTACCTTGGAGAAACTAAATTGATTAAAGAATCAAATTTTTTCTTTTTTTATGAAACACTACATAGGAGTTTGCTAGGAAATTTAATTTAGTTGAATACTACTCATCCAAACATGTCTACTATAGTTGGAATTTTTTTCGCAATTCATAATTCATCCAAAAAAAAGTAATTGGTTAGTTGCAAAGTAATTGGATTGGACTATTTGAAGAATCAAGATTTTAAACTTGTTGAATTTTTCATATTTATTTTTGGAAGGTTGCATATAATTGAAAAAATTAACCCTTGGTTACTACTTCAATCTTGGATTTTCCATTATTTCATGGAGTTATAAGAATAAACCTAATGTTCCATTGTCATCTACTGAAGTTGAGTAAAAATTAGTTGTTGAAGCAACATATAAAGGAATATGACTTATAGTTTGTCACCCACAATCTAATCTCATGATTGTGTATTGTGATAATCAAAGTGTGTTGAATATGTCTAAGAATCATTTTTTCCATGCCTACATAAAGAATATTGAAGTGCATCACTTCATTCATGAAATGCTATCCCCTTGAAAATAACATGCAACAATAATATCATACTAAAAAGTATTGATGAAAAACCAATCCAATTAGGTTAAATTTCACTTCTTGTTGTCATTTAGAATTGTCATATTTATTTGAAGGACTGAATCTCCAATTTGAAAGTCTTTTGAGATTGTTCTCTTGCTACATGTCTTTCTTAACCACTACCCTAGGACTATCCACTATCATACTCAACCATGAAAGTCATATGGGATTGTTATATCATTCCATTTGGAACCCTATTACTCATGAAATAACCATGAAAGAAAGTTGAAAAGTTGCATTAAGGTTTATATAAGATCACTAAAAGAGGTAATGATGGATATTTTTCATGAAAAAGAGAGCTTTCAAGAGTTTACGACCATAATCCACATAACAGTCCACTGCCATGCTGGGATGGTCATAACAACCCACAAGATCATCAAATCTCACGAATGCATACCAAATAAATGAAATATTTTGGTTTCCTAGGTTAGTGCACACCAAGATCTAGTGATGGGTTGTCATTATGTCCACAAAAATGAGAAAAATTAGTTAATTATAATGACTATTTTAGAGTCATAAAGAGTGGTATTATAATAGTCATAAATAGGAAAACCCTAGGTTGTCCATGAGAAATAAGAATCTAGGCATTTTGAGGCATTGACCCACCCATCTCGACATGTTGGTGTTGTTGGTTGGGCCCCATGACACATATAATGCAAAAAAAGTTTGTATTCACCATTACACTACTCTCAAATGATGTTTAGTTGAATAGAATCAAGATAAGGTATTGTAGAGGTACCCAATATCACCTATAGGTTGGGATAGAAAATTTTTAGGTGCCACGAATTCCAAGAAATAGTTTGTCATAGTTTGCTAGTTTTTTGCACTTAGGGCTCTTAAGAGACTGTGCCAAAATAATGTAGCCAAGAACAATGTAGATAGGTGGGGTGAAAAAAATTGCCTCCCCTAACATTCACCCACCCACATTGATGTATTCACACAATCAATTGAGCCCCATGAGAGGAAGAACACAAAATATGGTACCCAACAACTTTTGGTCGAACAATAATGACACTTTTTGTAATGTTTCATATATTGTCACCATGGTCAAATGGTTTGAAGATAAGAAAAAATGAGAGAGGTTATTGTGGAGGTGTATAATTTAAGTTATGTTTTCAAATGGAACATTTGTAGGTGCCATAGATTTCGAAAAATAGTTTGTCATAGTTTGATAGTTTTTTGCACGTAAGGCTCTTAAGAGAATGCACTAGAATAGTGTAGCCCAGGATGATTGAGATAGCTAGGGTATGAAAAATATCCTTTCCTAGAACTCACTTGTCCAACCAGACATGTTGGAATAATCGGTTCAACCCCATGACACACAAAATCCAAAATATGGTTTCCCACAACATTTCACTTAACGCAAATGATGTTTTTTGCAACCTATGAAACATTGTCATCACAATCAAATGGGTTGGGTATTTTAAAAGAATGAGAGAGGTTGTAGTGAAGGGATTCTATGTGCACTTGTAAATTCAAAAAAAAAAATTCATAGTGTAGAGTCTAAACTAATGTATTGTAAACTTGGTAGAGCCTACACAATTTAGAGGTTTATTTGACTGAACAGTCCACTCAACATTGCAAAGACTACATTAAATTGTCAACCCAAGGTTTGTAAACTTATGATGGTACTACACTACATGTGCCTTTAGAGACTCAAAACTACCTAAGCTATCATATTCAAGATGTTCTACTTGCTAAAAATTACAAAATTGCATAACAATGAAAGAAACAAATCAGAACTAATGGCTACAGGTACCTACAACTTAAACTGTAACTGAACTGTTGCTAATGAGATATTATTGTATCAACTCAAAACTGATCAAAACTAACAACTCAACTAATTTAACCTTCGAAGTACTATTGTTTAACCGTTACATGCATGCTCATGAACATTTATTACCAACAAAAAAAGTATGAGATTATAGTTTAACTTGCATGTAGCTCATGATGCAATGATAAAAAAAAAAAAACTATTTAAACAAAGATAAACAACTAGAAAATGAAGTGAAGAAAAGTTAAATTGAGTGGCTTGCCCAAGTAGATGTTCTCACTTAACTAGAACCAAATCTAACTAGTAGACTCTATGCATCTATGTGAAATTGACTTCATTCATTGTATGTCATGAAAGATTACATAAAATATTCTTCATAGATTATATTCAATGAAAATCATTCTAAATATCCATCATGTCTTGAAACTGAAAATAATTGATAATAAAAAATACTAAAAAAACCAACTAACTTATCTAAGGACTCAACCATCGGCTATATACAAGCTTGAGGGATTCTTATTATAAGCAACAACTAACTATAATCATTAACTTCCACTCCTATATATCAAAGCGTATAGTTAAGATTGAATTGTTCAAACCATGACTGAAAAGAAAGAAAAATCCTAATAGAATCAAAACTTTGTAGAAAAATATTGCATGTAAAACATACAAAACATTTTTCAAAATTCTATCAGTAAAGGAGTCCTTTTCCAACACTTATTAACTTGTTATAATGATGCACGTTCAATCTCCATCAGGTGTCTTTAAACAATAATTATCGCATTCAACTTAATTTGGAGCTCCCTTGTTTTGTTGTCCCAGTCTTCCTTTTGTTGCAGGTTGTAGCTTCCAACTGCTACATGCTACAATTCCTCCTTGGCTACTAAAAGGGTTAATTCACAAGGCATGTGCACAAGACTAACTACCATAATTAAAACATAGAATTCCATCCACATTTCATGCACACCCACATAGAAACCATGCAATACTATTATGTCATAACCATATTTCCATCATTATGATTTAGATTCAAGTCTAATAATAATTATGAAAAGATGGTATAATATTATAGGAGTATTGTTTGGAAGGTATCTCTAAAAGTGGTTGAAAGTATGCATGAAAGTAACAAAAAATAAGCTAATAATTGGACCCATCATTCCCCCCAACTAGACTTTTTCTTCTCCCCAAGAAAAACACTAGGGATACTGATTATACTGCAAGGTGATTTGCCTCAGGTCCATAACAGTATCAACTACCTAGGTTTGTTTCAAGTAAAAAACTTTGTATGTTGCAACTTTCCTCATTCTGGTATTCCCAGCTCTCTCACATTCCTCACCTTTCTCCCCAGTCCAATATGGAACTGGATAGAGCAACATAGGTGGGTGAAATGTGAGTGACACCCAATAAATTCCTTTGTCAACACCAATTTTCATGTACCTATGTGCCCTTTGAAGCATGGTGGTGAAACTATACATGGAATGAGGTTCCTTTCTTTGTAATTTTAGATTCAAGTTGTTCCATCTACTTTGTATGTAAGTGTAGCATTGTTGTCCCAAACCTACAACTAATGTCTACATTCTTTCATAATTTTTTTTCCTGAGTTCCATGATTTTCTTGCCCACACCCTTATGATCAATGAGTTTCAACCATTCATCAATAACTGCATCATATTTTTTAGATTCTTTCGTTATAGGGAGAGCAATTGATTTCTCCCTCTCCTCATATTCTTCCATGATTTCCCCCTCTGAGTTGTTCATTTCTATAATAGGATGAAAGTGCCCTTACCTAGAGATCCCCTACAAAAATCAAAGGATTCCACTTGGTTTCATCTGGTACTACATAATTGTGTAAATAATATTCACACAACTGGTCTTGCTCCTCAAGTGTAGAATCAACAAAAGTATTAGGAAACTCAAAAATTCTACTCATACCAACTGATTGTTTAGTAATTAGCCTACTAAATTAAAAACATAGAAATATTTCCTATGGAAACAATGCATATGTTCTTGCTGGAGGTCTACATCGGATGATCTGTGCAGCTTTGTCTACCACTTCCTTCAACCTGACTGCTGATCTGCTTAACTCCATGTCTTTCTTTTCCACTTCCTTTGCATGCTCTTCAATCAAAATTTCTTTTTCCTTCTTCCATTTTTCCTTTTCCTATAAAAACTCATCAATCACTCTCCATAGCTGATGACCAAGTGACAAGGTGGTATGGTGAGTTGGAGTTCTAATGGAAGGAGGTTTCTAATATGGTACAACCAATTCTCCATCCCCAGTCTTAGTTATGGCCAACTATGCCAATAAATCAAGCTTAGTACTATGACCATACGTTTACAAATTCTCCTCCATTTATTGTATTTTTGTTTCCCTCTCCTTGTCCTTTTATTCATAGCTTTGTACTAACTCTTCCAAATGTTTAATTTTTTCCAATGCTTCTTGGAGCTCCTTCCTAACATATCTTTCCTCTATATACATCTCCTCTCTATCCACAAACTACTCATTACCTCCCCCTTCATAGTCCTCACAGGTAAAATTGTCCAGGGTTTCCTTTTGTGTTTTATTAGCAGTAAACACATCTTCTAATTATGAATCAGAAGTTGTTAACACATATCTCTTCCTTTTCACTGATATATTTACATTACCAAGAATATCTCCCTTTCCTTCAAAGTTTGTCTCTACTAATGTGACATCTTCCTCTTGCTATTCTTTGCTCCTTTCCTCTTCTTTAGGTTTCTCTATATTTCCCCCCATGACACCTTTCTCTTAATCTGCCTAAACGTCTAGGTGTAGGTGTCTCCTTCTCAAGATTCTTCTTCTCCTTTTAAACACCCTCCTTCTTCTTTGGAACATCCTCTTTCTTCTTTTGAGTATCCTTCTTCTTATGTTGAACATCCTTATTCTTCTCTTTTTGTTTTAGAAGGTGTGGAGGATGTGGATGTACTACCTCTCCTGCTCTTGGGTCTTTGTGATTTTGACGAAGATGGAATTTATTCAATTGCAAGTGACTTACAATCTGGCTCATTATGTTCCTCATGCTCACCTTGGCTATGGGTAGGGGTGATCCCACAATATTGGTTTACAATTTATGAGAGATCTTGATTTTTGTTGAAATCACATATTTTTAGAAAATATAATGATTTAAGCCTTAAAAAGTTCCATTTAAATGATTCCAATTGAAGAAGGTTTGATCAAACCACCTTAGATCAAACCCCCTTGGATAGAATCCCACTAGTTTTAAACCATACCTATAACAGAGTCTCCTTTACACCTATCAAAATGCTGATAAAAAACCACTTTTGATTTACCTTTTGAGGGATCAAATGAATTCATTTAAAATTTATTTTTTGTATGTAGTCCTTATTATAAGCTTCCCAAAAAGTATAATTTTAAATAAATTTATTTTTATTATTATATTTATTTTTTATTTCTTATGAATGTAGGTTTTTCACTAAAAATCAAGCTCTTTGTTTTGCACATGTGGAAAAATAGCAGATTATCAAAAAAAAATTGAAAAATATCAATGCACTAGATATTGATGTCCCTGATCCAACAAAAAAAAAAAATTGAATTTCAATACATATAAAAAAGTTATGTTTAAGCCAATAAATCATGTCTAAATTGTAACTAGTTTGACTTTGAAACTTAATTAAGAAAAAAATATTCAATGAAATGCTATGAAACCAATTCCATGCACTAGATATCATAGTTACAAATCTAAATTAAAAAATATATAGAATTTTATCCTTCATAGAAAAAAAGTTATGTGTTAGCCAGTAATGTCACTCTTTAAAAATGGTGTTTACTGTTAAAAACTAGTTTTCGAAGGAGATGGAAAAAAAAAGGTGCAATTTGACTCCAAAAATTTTGAAAAAATAATATTTAGAATCTATAGACAAAATGTTACAAATCACTAGTTTTCACCATCTTCAAATTCCTCATGGTTTAGCCACTATGGGTGCTCAAAAGTGAAGATTTAGTTAAAAAAATTCAGCTCAATATCCAATTTGGCCAAAAATTGTAAACTATTATTGTGGGATCACCCGTAGGTGAAGTCATAGGTGAGACATGAGGGCTTTCTCTTACAGGTTCATCTTGGGGTTCTACATTCTCAGGTACCACATGTGCATCTAGCAAACTGTTAATATCTATACACTCCTTAAAATCTTCCCAATTTACTTGTGGGTATTGAATCCTCAAACTTCTTTTTACCAGTAAAGCAATCAAATAGTGGTGTGATAGGGAAGTGTCATTTTGTTTTCTTTGATACTCTGATGCTGTCATTTTTAACAAATTATAAAGAAAGTTTGGCACATTTACCAACTTATTGTACCGAAGGTGACTGAGTAATTTAAAATGTATTGTATACAAGAGATTTTTCCTACCATCATAGGTGATATATCTAACAATGTAGGAAGCACAATTAGCCCATAAGTAGGGAAGAGAACTTGTCTCTTTGTACCTTGTGAAGACGAGTCCAAATCCTCTCCTCGTTCACAAAATTCCTCCTTGTCTACAACTGCATCTGCACGTGCTGGAAACTCTACCCCAAATATTCCAGGTAACTAGTAACTTGTGCTATGGAAACCTCAGATGCATCCACAGATAATTCCTTCACCATTGCTTCATCATACTCAAGTGTAGATGTAAACCTTCTTGTCATATCATCACCATATTCTACTAATTTCAGGAAGTAATCAATCCAACCGACCCTGGTAAAATGGGTAGAGCCATTGCATCTTCCAAAATTTGCTTATGAGTCAAAAACTCCCTTCTAATGACATCACCTCCCATTATGCCTTACTCTTCTCTGCTCAATGTGTTCAATTTAGTCTTGAAAATTTAGCTCAATTCACTTCACCACCTTCAAAACCCTTCTCCTTCCTACTGTTCTTCATATACTTTTACTACCATACCATAATTGCAACTCCCCTTCTTAGTGTCTACTGAATTTGAGCTCACAAATAGGTTCTAGGTTCGACTCTGGTTTGAACTAAGCTCAAATTCTTAGGACTAGAAATTTGGCAATTGGAGATATTAGTAAAAAAATAGGTATAATTTAGGAGGGTTTTGCATGTCCCATCTATCTATTGCATTTGATTTGGGTGGCGAATTTTGAAAAAAACTGACTGAGTTGTACCCTCCCCCCAACTTAATTGTTGAAGTGACCTCACTTCATGTTTGTGATTGGGAAGTGGTAAAATTATAAATAATGGAAATCAATGGTATGAATAGATCACATGCATGAATTAATATGAAAGCCATAATGAAAGTTTAAAGAAAGATATGGTAATTATGATAGCGTACCTTGAGTATCGATTGGAAGAAATAACTCATCACCGTGCATATAAATTGAAAAGAATGTGGGCTTATGCAAGAAGTTGGGTCCACAAAAATCTCAAAAAGTGGAAGTGTTTTTGCTATTACACTTGGAATGAAAATTTGAGGCACTTACAGAGTCAATCTTAAAAAAAATCAATATTATAAAATTTAACATTTTGAATCTAGTTTCCAAATATGTAATTTATTCAAATACCCAAATGATAGAAATTGAATTTTGATAGGTATGTATAAAAACCACTTTTAAAATTCTTTTTTTTTACCATACCATGCACGTGTACGGACACCACTTTTTGACCCAAATAAAAGTATTTTGCTAATTCCTTTTGGGGAAAGATAGCTAACAACATGAAGATTGATGAGAATATTTTTTTGTAATTTTTTTTGAATTTTTTTTTTTATTGAATTTTTTATTGGTCTTAATTGTTGTTTTTAAAAATCAACGTGTATGGACAGCATAATTGGACCTAAACTAAACATTTTTTGAATCTTTTTTTTTCATTGTGTAGAGAATTGTCTGAAGATTGATGCCACATAATTTTTTACAAGAAAATTAACCAAAAAAAGTTATTAAAAAAAAAAGTCAGATATTTCAAGTTTATGGACTAGTTTGCTTAGAAATTAATTAAAAAATAACAAATATAATCCAATCTTAAAAATATATATATATTTGGAAACTAGACATCGTGTTCTCTAGTGGGTTTTAATTTCATAGATTGATTCAGAAAAAAAGTGCATCAACCATATTGTCAAAGTTGGACATTTCTCTTGAACCTACCTTAGTTTTTTAGTTGCAGGTCACAAGCTAAGGTTCGGGTTGCCAAGCCTTTCCCGAACCTAAAACCAGGCTGCATATGGGTTGGGGATTCAAAATTTTAAAAATGCGTACGCATTTTGAAAAAACGCGTACGCGTTACAAAACACATACACGTTCTTTATTTGCTTGATTATTTAAAAAATTAAATTCTTTTTAGAAACACGTACACGTCACAAAATGCATACACATTTCTAAAAGGTGTTTAATTTTTTAAATAAATGAATTGTACATGTTATAAAATGCGTACGTGTTATATAACGTGTACACATTTTTTATTGTGTACGCATTTTTTAGGCTCAAGTACATGAAGCATAATGCACACATTTTTTTATTAACGTGTACGCGCTTCCTGTGGATTTTTTTTTGGTCGAAACTTCCCCTCTTCGTGGACCCAACTTCTTGCTTTTACCCATGTATCCAATTTTTGATTTGATGTGACGAAAAATAACTGCAAGCTTATGAATTATGAGGTGGAAAATACAAATTCATGAGATAGATTAGATGTATAGCAGTTGGCGATGTGATAGCTCGAACATTTGAAATTTGAATTGGTAGCTGGAAATTATAAAATCGTGTTGCGGGTTTTTATTGTGAAAAGATGGATATTGCATGTGAATATTTTGAGGTGGAATGCACGTGAACTTGCAGTTAATGTGGCACCAAGTGATTTGAATTTTTATTTTCTTTTGTCAGACGATGCTACTGGTACCTGCAGTAACAGGACTTGTTCTGAATGTTGACAACTATTAAGCTATAGGTCCCTACGACGTCAAGACCATCTCAAAATGTGTAAATAAAAACAAGTCCCTTTGAAGAAAATATAATCATTATAACTGTGTTGTGTGTGCTTGTGAGATAAAATGAGAAATTAATCCAGAGTGATCTCAGGGATTGAGTTGTGTGGCTCAATCACTGGGTCACTTGAAGTGCCTAGTATATCACATGTTGTTGAAATATCACTGTGTATGAACATTGATGAGTCCAATTTATGGCTCAATTTTGATAGAGTTTATTATCCATTTGTTGTTGTTGTCACAGACTTTGATATTTGGATGTTGACATTTTCATGTTATTTCCTCAAAACCATAGGCATTGGGCATAAGTTTATCTTTGTAACTTTTAAATGGCATTGGAAAGCTATATGAACTATCTATGTTAATTATACATGTGGATTAATGAATGTTACTTTAAGATAGTTATAGATATGCAATTGTTGTGTGTGCTAATGTTTTCATGCAGATATAATTAGAGCCTACAAAATTGAGGAAGATTCTGCCAGCTGGTCATTCACCACAAAGGTCAACAAGGTGATCATTCAAAGGTCAATGGAGGGAAGACTCTCAATGGAGGGAAATTCCTTGTTCAAATCAAAGAATTGTAACTGTCTTGTAAATGATCATAATAGTTGTTGAGCGAATATAGGAGTTACTGTTGTACTAGATTTGCATTAAGGAAAACATGCTTGACCAGATTCCATGCATGCATAATCTCCTTTCCTTTTTTTATGCTTTCCATAAGGTGGCGTCCTCCTAATATGTTGGAGTTGACCACCTTGCTAGGTAGTTAGCAGTTTTTTCCTTCGATAAATAAGACTCCGATGCTCCTTCTCAGAAGGTTGATTGATCTGATGTTGTACTCACATTCTTAGTTTTTCGGTAATATAGTTACATTGATCTATTGTAATCATGTTTCTCAATGAATAAAATGAAGTTATAAGTTCGTTGCATCTAAGTTTGTCTTAAGGGATACTCATCCAAGGGGGCCCACTTGGTGAGCATTCAATCCTTTAGCTTAGTTATTACTTTTTTTTTTCAAAAATAGTTATAAATATAGCATCTATCTATTCCTGAAGCCACTAGAATTCTATTTTGTGATTGTTCCTATAGCCAAAGCAAATAGATTAGTTTCCTGTTTGTTCGCTCAAATTTTCATTTCTGTCATGCACTTTAGTTTAGTATAGTTGTTGGTTGCTGCTTAGTACTTATGTTACTTCTTTTTCAACAATTTACTTTCAACATTATGTCTTCCTTAAGTTGTAAGATGAATATGGCTACTATGGATTCCTAGTGCACATACCGTGCTAACCCATTTCAAGTCTACGTCCCTGGGTTGACAATTAAATGAACCTTCATAATGATTGAGATAGATATTCAGGTTAAATTCCCAATCTCTGAATCACATCTTTAAGGGCTTATTTGTTAAGTCATTGTAGGAGGCCAACATTTTTGGTGTCGTTGCTAGGGATGGTGTCAAACAAGGAAGTTCTTTGGAGTCATTGATAGTTTCTTTCTTGTTGTAGTATTTTTGAAAGTTTGTTCTTAGTATACCCCTCATTTAGGAAGTAATGACCCCCTTATTCTTTCACCAATTCTTTGTGTGAGTTGGTTGATGCTAAGTTGATACTGCATGCATAGAGGAAGGAGAAGAGATGCTTATGGGAGATTCCTTCCTAATCATCCTAAACTATTTCAACTAGAAGAGCTTCCAAATCTGCCAAGAGACGAAGAAGAAGAAGAGACACACCCTTTTGCTAATGCATTTATCAATTTAACCAGTTCTGAAACTTTCTCTAAAGATCAAAATTTGATTGAGAACCCATTTTCTTTGGAACTCCATCAGGCAAACATGGGTGATGCAAATAGAAACATACCTAACTAGCCAACTTTTTTATTCCCCATTGCTCATTAGAATGAAGTTGACAACCTCAAAAATATCCCTGCTTTAGTCCTTCCTAATTTCTATGGACTTGTCACAAAAGATCCCGAACCTTCTTGTTTGAGTTTGATATCCTCTACAGAAGCTATGACTATACGACTAATACTAATAGGCTTAAGTTGTTTCCTACCACCTAGAAAGAGGTTGCATTAAGATGATTTATGAGACTAGGTAGAAATATTGTGGAGACTTGGGATGACATGAAGACAAAGTTCCTTGAGAAGTACAAGGAATATTGCAGGGGCAGTGACATGAGAGGAGATGAGATCTTTAGGATGTAGCAGAAGGAAGATGAGAGTTTGGAGGATTACATTTCAAGGTTTTTGTTTTGCCTGTAGAAATCTCCACATCATACACTCAATGAAGATTCCCAAAAGTTGCTCTTCTTGAGATGGATTAATGAGAGTTGCATTGAGGCTTTAGACCTGATGGGAGGAGGAGATATCACCCAAGCTCCTTGGGAAGATATTAAGAAGCTATGTCAGAACTATTCTAGGGAAGCTTCAAAGAAAGGGAGAGCTTACCAATCCTTTATGGGTAAGTCATCTACCAGTGGTGTTTCAAGGATGGAGATTACTCACTTGTTGGAAGACTTTAAGTGAGACATCATAAACAATCTGGCTACCTAGCTGGATACACTTCAAGCTAAAATAAACATGAGGAGGCAGAGGCAATGTTGGCAGAATATTGCCCTCATTACAGACAAAAGAAGAAGGACTACAGATGCAAGATGGTAGCTAATATTGATAGTAAGCAGATTCCACCTGAGTTCAAGCCAATCCAAGGTGAAGATGACCAAGTCTACTACATTTCACAAAGGAGGCCATGGGCTCCAAGACAAGGTATGCCGCCAGATCCACTATCTTTTGTTGGGCCATATTTCAATTCTTATTCATCTGGTAACCAATGACAACCCCCATATCCATCCAATTATGGAGGATATCCACCATAGCCTTGGAATAACCCTCCAAATACTTGGCCCAATCACCAGAAATCTCCACCCTAGTGGCAGCAACCTTAGGGGAATTGGCATTAGTTTTAGGTAAATTGGTAGCCACCTCCAAGAAATTGGCAGCAAACATCTCAATGGAGGGGAGGACAACAATGGCCAAACCAGACCACCAATTACATGCAGCCACCTTCTTAGCCCCAACAACTTGCTATAATGCCTCCTCCTACTAGCTCAATTTTGAAGATAACTAGACCTACTCAGCTACTAGCTCAACCCACACCTAACCCAACTAACAAACCACAACAACAACGAGTCTATTCTGCTGATTCAAATCAATTTTTGACATATGTTGTGAGTACATAAGTGACATCCACTTGCGTTCAGGAACTACTTTGCCAGCTCCTTCCACACCTATCATCATTGAGCTTCTTGTGGAAGAATAGGAGCCTCTGAATTTCCTCATTCAGCCAAGTGTACCAGTCCCAGTAAATAAAACTAAACAAGAATCACCATTTCCTCAGAGGTTAGAAATTGTTAAACAAAAAGAAGAGGAGGAAATGACCTTTGACATTTTAGATCAATTGAAGCATTTATGTGTCAAGATACCTCTATTTCAGGCCATAAAAGATGTTCCCATATATGGCAAAGCAATTAAGGAAGCATTCCTCAAGAAGCCAGGCAGGAAAAAGAAAGACCCCACTACGGTTCATGTAGTGGGACAACTGGCTGACATCATGCTTGGGAAAGTGGTTCCTAAATACAATGACCCAGGTAGTCATGTGGTAGGAGTTATTATAAACGAGATCCAAATAAAGAATGCTCTAATTGATTTAGGAGCAACAATAAATGTGATGACTAAGGATATCTTGCAACAACTAAACGTTACAAGCATGAGACCTACTCGTACTGTCCTATAGCTTGCTGATAATTCCACTGTTAAACCTGATGGTATAGTAGAGGATCTTGTGGTAACTCTAGACTCTTGGGAGTACCCAATAGATTTCATGATTCTTTCCCTTAAAGCTACACTAGGTGGGTATCCCATTATTCTTGGAAGGCCATGGTTAGAAAAAACAAATTCCTATATTGGATGTCGGTTAGGAGATATGACCATTTTTGATGGGAAGAGCACCAAAAATATTGTTCTCTATCCTCCTGCTCAGCCATCCTAGGATATGGATAACCCCATATGGCCACATGTTGGTGAAGAGGTCGAGGAAGTTAAATATGTGGCACAACTTATGATGTTAGGGAAATTTTATTTCATGTAGCTTCAGGAAGAAGATGAAGTATTGTCTAACATAATTCAGAACCATTGTGAGGTGTAGGAAGCATCGTCCTCTCATGCATCTGGTTCTGCTAGTCCAGTGACGACCCTTCTGCCCACTCTTGTTGCAGCTGAATCTCCTGCAGCAACTGATATGTTTCATAATTGCTACCACATGAACTCAAGGTACCAAGCATTAGTGAAAAAACTATGATAGAGTTAACCACACAAGTGCAAGTGTCAAAAGGAAGATACCTGAATATTAACAGCAAATTGAGTCAAGAGCAGTAGTTGGCTTTGACAAATCTACTAAGAACCCACCAACATGCATTTGCATGGGACTACCATGATATGAAGGGGTTGAATCCTAAGCTCTGCACTCATAGGATATACATCAGAGATGACTGCACACTAGTGAGGTAGCCACAAAGAAGAATTAATCCTGCATTAAGGGAAATTGTAAAAGGGGAACTACAAAAATTGCTAGATGCAGGATTTATCTACCCCATTTCAGATAGCCCATGGGTGTCCCTATTGGTGATTGTGCCCAAGAAGGGAGGAAAATGGAGAGTTTGTGTTGACTACGGGGAGCTCAACTTTTCCACTAAAAATGATCATTTTCCCCTTCCTTTCATAGATCAAGTATTGGATTCCCTTGTAGGAAAGCAATATTTATCTTTTCTAGATGGATTTAGTGGCTATAACTAGATACAAATTGCACCCAAGGATCAAGAGAAGACCACCTTTACCTATCCATGGGGGACTTATGCTTACTCAGTACTTCCATTTGGCTTATGTAATGCACCTGCAACTTTTTAGAGGGCAGTCATTAGCATATTTTCAGATATCTCACATGATTGCATGGAGATTTATATGGATGATTTTACTACCTATGGTGCTAATTTTAATGAATCATTGGAAAATATCAGGAGAGTCTTAAAGATATGTGAAGAACATAACCTATCCTTAAACAATGAAAAATACTTCATGATGATGCAGGAAGGTGTAGTCCTTGGCCACTACATCTCTCACAAAGGAATTCAAGTAGATCCTGCGAAGATTGAGGTGATCACCAATCTGCCTATACCCGCAAAGCTAAAATATGTCAGAAGTTTCTTGGGACATGTAGGCTACTATAGGCATTTCATCAAAGATTTCAGTAAAATGGTAGCACCATTGTACAATCTCCTAACCAAGGATGTTGAATTCCAATGGACAAAGGACTATGATAGAGCATTCTCTGATTTGAAAGTAGCTTAAACCCATGATCCTCTACTCAAAGGCCCTAATTGGGAGCTTCCTTTTCACATTCATACAGATGCATCAGATTATGCTATAGGAGTATTCTTGGTACAAAAAGAAGGAGCAATTGAGAATGCTATTTATTTTGTCAGCAAGAACTTGCAAGGAGTCAAATTCAATTATACAGTGACAAAAAAAGAAATGATGGCAGTGATCTAAGCCCTTAAAAAAATTAGGCACTACATAACATGCTATTAGATCTTTGTGCACACAAACCATGCAGCAATTAGGTACCTCATGAATAAGCCCCTAATCTCAGGTAGGCCAGCAAGATGGTTGTTGCTGATGTAGGAGTTTGACATAACCATTGGTGATAAATCAGGGAAGGAAAATGTTGTAGCAGACTTTCTCTCAAGGCTGACTACATCAGAGGAAAATCAAGTCATTGATGAATCTTTCCCTGATGAACATTTGTTTTCAATCAGTGTGTATACACCCTAGTATGCTGATATAGCTAATTATTTGGTCACAAGGAGAGTTCCTCCTCATTTATCTCCAAAAGAGAGAAGGGTGCTCATTGAGAACACTTTTCCTTTCTCATGGATTGCAAGATGTCTAATCTACACTAGACTAGACTATGTCATGAGGAGATGTGTGAGGGAAGATGAGACATATGATATATTGCATGCATGTCACAATGAACCCTGTGGAGGGCATTTTGCAGCCAAGAGGACAACAGTGAAGATTCTGAACACAGGTTATTACTGGCCCACACTCCACAAGGATGCAGGGAAATATAAAAGGAAGTGTGACAAATGCTAGAGGATGGGCCGACCAGCCAAATTTGATGAGATGCCACTTTACCATCAGGTAGTAATCTCTCCATTTGATAAATGGGGATTGGATTTTGTAGGACCCATTGATTCTCCATCACATGGTAAATCCTATATCTTGGTTTGGATTGATTATGTAACCAAGTGGGTTGAAGTTAAAGAAATGAAGCATGCAAGAGATAATAAGGTTGCAGAATTTCTTTATGAGGAAATTTTCACTTGTTATGGAGCAAGGGAGATAGTGACTAATCAAGGGGCTCAATTCACATCAACCCTTATTACAACACTGGTTAATGAATATAATGTGAGGCATAGGAAGTCTACTCCTTATCACCCTTAGTCCAATGGCCAAGTTAAGGTGACCAACAAGGAAATTGAAGCCATTCTCACCAAAACAGTGACTATCCATGGGAGGGATTGGGCAAGTAGGCTACTAGAAGTTGTATGGGCCTATAGGACCACCTAGAAAACAACCATAGGCTTCACTCCTTTTAAACTACTATATGGGAAGACAACTATGATGCCCAT